>CM049371.1:29174310-29325356 GCA_026937815.1 Etheostoma perlongum
GTGGATTTTGCTGTATGTTTGGGATCTCCGTCCCAGTTTCAGGTCTTTTGCAGACTCCAACAGGTTTTCATCCAGAATGGTCCTGTATTTGGCTGCATCCATCTTCCCCTCAATTTTAACCATCTTCCCTGTCCCTGCTGAAGAAAAGCAGGCCCAATCCATGATGCTGCCACCACCATGTTTGACAGTGGGGATGGTGTGTTGAGGGTGATGAGCTGTGTTGCTTTTACGCCAAACATATTGTTTTGCATTGTGGGCCAAAAGTTCGATTTTGGTTTCATCTGACCAGAGCACCTTCTTCCACATGTTTGGTGTGTCTCCCAGATGGCTTGTGGCAAACTTTAGACAAGACTTTTTATGGATATCTTTGAGAAATGGGTTTCTTCTTGCCACTCTTCCATAAAGGCCAGATTTGTGCAGTGTACGACTGATTGTTGTCCTATGGACAGACTCTCCCACCTCAGCTGTAGTTCTCTGCAGTTCATCCAGAGTGATCATGGGCCTCTTGGCTGCATCTCTGATCAGTCTTCTCCTTGTCTGAGCTGAAAGTTTAGAGGGATGGCCAGGTCTTGGTAGATTTGCAGTGGTCTGATACTCCTTCCATTTCCAAATGATCGCTTGCACAGTGCTCCTTGGGATGTTTAAAGCTTGGGAAATCTTTTTGTATCCAAATCCGGCTTTAAACTTCTCCACAACAGTATTACGGACCTGACTGGTGTGTTCCTTGGTCTTCATGATGCTCTCTGCGCTTTCAACAGAACCCTGAGACTATCACAGAGCAGGTGCATTTATACAGAGACTTGATTACACACAGGTGGATTCTATTTATCACCATCAGTCATTTAGGACAACATTGGATCATTCAGAGATCCTTGCTGAACTTCTGGAGTGAGTTTGCTGCACTGAAAGTAAAGGGGCCGAATAATTTTGCACGCACCACTTTTCAGTTTTTTATTTGCTAAAAAAGTTTAAAATATCCAATAGATTTCGTTCCACTTCACAATTGTGTCCCACTTGTTGATGATTCTTCACAAAAAATAAAAATTTTATATCTTTATGTTTGAAGCCTGAAATGTGTCAAAAGGTTGAAAAGTTCAAGGGGGCCGAATACTTTCGCAAGGCACTGTATATGTGTATATATATTCAATTCAATTTTATTTATAGTATCAATTCATAACAAGCATTATCTCAAGACACTTTACAGATAGAGTAGGTCTAGACCACACTCCAGAATTTACAAGCACCCAACAGTTCTAGTATTTTCCTACAGAGCAAGCAACAGTGCGACAGTGGCGAGGAAAAACTTCCTTTTAGGCAGAAACCTCGGTCAGACCCAGGCTCTTGGTAGGCGGTGTCTGACGACCGGTTGGGGTTACAATGAAGAGTGGCAATAACAGTCACAAAAAATAGTAGTTTGTAGTAGTTCTTTGTAGTAGTTCATGGCATAGCAGGGCACTGTGCGGCGTTACAAGGCACAGCAGGACGTAGCAGGGCACAGCAGGGCATAGCAGGATGTAGCAGGGCATTGCAGGACGTGTAGCGGGACCATGGCGACAGCTGCAACCATGATTTTGGGGCCTCCCTGATCCAAGGAAACACGCTGGGGGAAAAATAACATAAGGACTCCGGGGAATGACTCCCCAGAGCTAGGTTAGTAACAAGCATTTCTGGGACATGGATGCACATAAATGAGATGAGAGAGATCCATCCCCCTGTCCAGAGGAGGTGGACGAGTGAGAGAGAGAGATATCCATCCTTCTGTCTAGAGGAGGTGGATGAGAGAGAGAGAGAGAGAGAGATCCATCCCTGTGTCTAGAGGAGGTGGATGAGAGAGAGAGAGAGAGAAAGAGATCCATCCCCCTGTCCAGAGGAGGTGGACGAGTGAGAGAGAGAGATCCATCCCTCTGTCTAGAGGAGGTGGATATGAGAGAGAGAGAGAAATAATTCAATTTTATTTATATAGTGCTTAATCACAACAACAGTTATCTCTTTGCCTATAGCAGCGTAACTAACTATAAGCTTTGTCAAAGAGGAAAGTCTTAAGTCTACTCTTAAATGTGGAGACGATGTCTGCCTCCTGAACCCAAACTGGAACCTGGTTCCACAGGAGAGGAGCCTGATAGCTGAACGCTCTGGCCCCCATTCTACTTTTAGAGACTCTAGGAACCACAAGTAACCCAGCATTTTGGGAGCGTAGTGCTCTTGTAGGGCAATAAGGTACTATGAGCTCTTTAAGATAAGATGGTGATAGACCATGAAGAGCTTTGTAGGTGAGAAGCAGGATTTTAAATTCTATTCTGGATTTTACAGGAAGCCAGTGCAGCGAGCCTGCTGCACTATCAACAAAGTGATCGATTTGGGAGGGACTGAAATTAGCATAGGAGGCCTCCGTTACTTTGTGAATTGGTAATGAATTAAAAACTGAAGGAATCACATCCTTAAATTTAGCTACAGCACTATCAGATAGACATCTTGTATAGACGTTTTTGCCTAATGGCGTGTAGTTCAGCAGTATAAACTCAAAAGTTATCAAACAGTGGTCTGATAGAAAGGGATTCTGTGGGAACACTATAAAATGTTCAATTTCAACACCATAGACCAGAACAAGATCGAGGGTGTGGCCAAAACGGTGAGTCGGTTTATGAACACTTTGAGAGAAGCCAATAGAATCTAATAGAGAGATAAACGCAGTACTAAGGCCGTCATTCTCATCGTCCACGTGAATATTAAAATCCGCTACAATAAGAACTTTGTCCGTTTTTAGCACTAAATTTTACAAAAACTCTGCAAATTCAGATAAGAATTCAGAGTATGGACCAGGTGCTCGGTACACTATAACAAATAGAACTGGTTGCAGTGATTTCCAACTTGGGTGTGAAAGACTAAGATCAAGACTTTCAAATGAGTTATAATTCAGTTTAGGTTTAGAGCTGATTAGTAGACTAGAATCGAAGACAGCTGCCTCCACCTCCTCGGCCTGTGCCTCGAGGAATGTGAGTATTAATATGACTGGGGGGGTGGATTCATTTAGACTAACATATTCTCCATCACTCAGCCAGGTTTCAGTAAGACAAAATAAATCAATATTAGAATCTGATATTAATTCATTTACTAGTACACCTTTCGATGAGAGAGATCTGATATTTAAGAGTCCACATTTAATTCTCCTATTCTTTTGCACTATTGCACTTGTAGTTTTAATTGTTATGAGGTTTTCATGCACAGCTCCTCTTCTGTTTACCTTTGATTTAAATTATTTCAAAGGTCGGGGGGCAGACACCGTCACTATGGGGTTTTGACTAGGTAACCCCTGGAATGGAGAGAAGTGTGTTAGACTGCGACTCTGCCTCCTGGTCCCAACTCTGGATTGTCAAGGATTAGGTCCACTAATAAACTTGTCAAGATTTCTAGAAATGAGAGCTGCTCCATCATAAGTGGGATGAATGCCGTCCCTCCGAATCAGACCAGATCTTCCCCAGAAAGACTGCCAGTGATCTACAAAGCCCACATCATTATCTGGACACCACCTCGATAGCCAGCGGCGAAATGACGACATGCGGCTATACATGTCATCACTGGTTAGATTTGGCAGGGGTCCAGAGAAACCTACGGTGTCCGACATTGACTTTGCGTATGTACACACCGATTCAACATTGATCTTGGTGACCTCCGTTTGGCGTAACCGGGAATCATTAATGCCAACGTGAACAACAATCTTACTGTATTTACGTTTATCCTTAGCCAGCAGTTTCAAATAAGACTCAACGTCGCCCGCTCTAGCCCCCGGGATGCACTTAACTATGGCTGCTGGCTTCGCTAACTTCACGTTTCTCAAAATGGAGCTGCCGATAACCAGGGTTGGTTTCTCCGTGGGTGTGTCGCTGAGTGGGGAAAATCTGTTAGAAACGCTAACAGGCTGGTGGTGGTCCGTGGCCTTTGATAGCTTACGGCTTTTTTTGCCATGAACAGTCAGTTGGAATTCCTGGTCAATAAACCTCATTTGTATGAAAGTATACTTCATTTTTGAGTTAAAAAAGTAGAAATAATGAATTATTTCAACAAACATTTACGAATAGTGGATAATCACAGAAAGTTTAGTCAGGATATTGTTTAGAAACCATTTCACTGTGTTTTCAAATGCTGTAAAATTTAATAAAAAGTCCAATATTCTCTGAAAGTAGTGATCTAATCCTTAATTTTACTTGTGAAGAGTATTGGATGGAACACTCCATGTTATTTTATTGGCAATATGCTTAAAAGACACCAAAATTTCTGATGTAGAAACTTAGGAAATGGGTCAAATTTGACCCAAAGACAACAGGAGGGTTACATTTGGCTTATGTATATAGCTTGAAGCAGAGATGAGGAGAGGTTAGTGTTATATAGTATAATACGTGTTGTAAGCTCACTTCTTTCTTCACAAAACCAGATTTCTTACATTTTAAAACTGACTTTTTGTCTTTAGCTCTCAACCATACTCTGGTGATGTCACTTGAGGCAATTTATCAAATTTCATGCATCTGGAGCCACACCATGATAACCATGTTTGCCTTCTCCTTTCTCCTAGCAAAACCTCCAGTGTTTGGAGCAACTAAACAGTTGGACATTGAGCTGGAGATGGTGATTACAGTGTTTAATCTAATCACTTGTATGTTTGTAATGTTTAAATAGATGTTGAAATTACTTTATTTAAAAAAATCTAAGTTGCCTGGGTAAAAGTCCAGAGTTGTTTTTCTCTGTTGCCTTTTGTCAGTCTGTGTGATATTCAATATTGCACAACATCAGTAGTTCACTGTTGTATTTTTTCTCTGATTAGGCCTTCTTTGTTGGAGGAGGGAATCAACTCGGGGAGCCTATTCCCATCAAGAAAGCCCATGAACACATCTTTGGCATGGTACTCATGAATGACTGGAGCGGTAAGAGCCTCTGTACAATACATTACACCAACATCATGCTTGTGTGCTTCTAGATCAGACCTGGGCATTGTACGGCCTACAGGCCACATCCGGCCCGTTGAGCAGTCCTAACCAGCCTGCGTGAGGTCATGGAAAGTTAACAATCAAACATAAATAAGCGTACATCATGCATGGAATACAACTGCATTGCTTTTATTTTGAAGACGATTGTTTTTTGTTGTTGCTTTTTTTGTGCGAACGTATGCAGCTTCTTCTTCTTCTTGTTTGCAAGTTACAAAAAAAAAATAAGTAGAACAACTGGAGTGTTTTGGAGAGCTGCGAACTGAACTCACGAGACGTTAGCATTAGGGATGAGCGAGTACAGCATTATACAGTATGTATCTGTGTCTGTTTACCACATGAATTATCTGTATCTGTACTCGGACTGGGCGGGGCCTAACCCGGAAGTGGACCGGATTTCACCCGGAAGTGGGTCAGGTTGTCTTGAAATGGGCGGGGCTTTAACCACTGTTATTTTAAGCATGCAATTGATATGAGTTGATCATAAATTGTTATTTATTGCTGATTAGAAAACTATTTACATGACAGCATCAAGCTTCAGCTCAATGGTGTTGTCATGGTAACAAACAAACTATATACAGAACGTTTTGCAACAATGAATACAACACATGCGGTTGCAATTATGAAGTATTATGTAATGAACAAGAGTTTTCATACTCAATATAACTTTCTTTTTTTAACTTTTAATTTTTGTATGATCAATGTGATTTTTCTTTTTTTCTTTTTTTGTTTTTGGTTCTTTTTTTAATTTTTTATTTCCACACCGTGTGTGTGTGGTGTGTGTGTGCGTGTGTGTGTGTGTGTGTGAAAGAGACAGAAACACAGAGAGAGAGAAAGAGAGAATTGGTGGGGGTTAAAAAAAGAGGGAGAGGGAGCGCTGTTCTCCCTGTTCTGTGTCTGAGTGAGTAGAGCGTGTGTGTGTGGGGGGGCGCTGTGACTATCAAAGAACGCAGCCATGGTCAGCTGAGGACTTTTATTCAATCCGAGCACAGATATTGACTCGTATTACTCGTATAATAATTGTACTCAGGAATGGACAAAGTTTGCTTTATCCGTTTTTTTTACCAAGATACTCGGGATCAGCAGAGTATTTTTTTCGGCTCATCCCTAGTTAGCATGGATGTGAATGAGCTGTTATGCTTCAAACGTGTCAGCTCATGGGAAAGAAAGAAAGGTTGATAGGTTTTGGTTATTTATAACCAAACATGGACTTCTAAGCCTGCGGGTGATGGGGGGAAAACTCTGACTGTTGTTTGTGCATATGCACCAAACAAGAGTTCGTAGTATTCGGCCTTCTTGGAGACCTTGAATGGAGTCCTGTATGGGGCTCCAGTAGGGGACTCCATAGTTCTGCTGGGGGACTTCAATGCACACGTGGGCAATGATGGAGATACTTGGAGAGGCGTGATTGGGAGGAACGGCCTCCCTGATCTAAACCAGAGTGGTTGTCTGTTGTTGGACTTCTGTGCTAGTCATGGATTGTCCATCACAAACACCATGTTCGAACATAGGGATGCTCATAAGTGTACGTGGTACCAGAGCACCCTAGGCCAAAGGTCAATGATCGATTTTATAATCGTTTCATCTGATCTGAGGCCGTATGTTTTGGACACTCGGGTGAAGAGGGGGCAGAGCTGTCAACTGATCATCTGGTGGTGAGTTGGGTCAGGGGTGGGGGAAGACTCTGGACAGACCTGGTAAGCCCAAACGGGTAGTGCGGGTAAATTGGGAACGTCTGGAGGAGGCCCCTGTCCGACGGACTTTCAACTCACACCTCCGGCGGAGCTTTTTGTGCATCCCTGTGGAGGCTGGGGGCATTGAACCTGAGTGGACAATGTTGAAAGTTTCCATTGCTAAAGCTGCGGCGGCGAGCTGTGGTCTTAGGGTTTTAGGTGCCTCAAGGGGCGGTAACCCGCGAACACCCTGGTGGACACCGGTGGTCAGGGAAGCCGTCCGACTGAAGAAGGAGTCTTTCCGGGATATGTTGTCTCGGAGGACTCCGGAGGCAGTTGCAGGGTACCGACGGGCCCGAAGGGCTGCAGCCTCTGCTGTGACAGAGGCAAAGCAGCGGGTGGGGAGAAGTTCGGAGAAGACATGGAGAAGGACTTTCGGTCGGCACCAAGGTGCTTCTGGAAAACCGTTCGCCACCTCAGGAGGGGGGAAGCGAGGAATCATCCAAGCTGTATACAGTAAGGATGGGACGTTGTTGACCTCAACTGGGGAGGTAATAGAGCGGTGGAAGGAGCACTTTGAGGAACTCCTAAATCCAGCTGACGCGCCCACTGTGGTAGAGGCAGAGCTGGAGGATGATGGGGGATTGTCGTCAATTTCCCTGGTGGAAGTCGCTGAGGTAGTCAAACAACTCCACAGCGGCAAAGCCCCAGGGATTGATGAGATCCGTCCAGAAATGCTGAAAGCTCTGGGTGTGGAGGGGATGTCTTGGTTGACACGCCTCTTCAACATTGCGTGGAAGTCTGGGACGGTGCCTAAGGAGTGGCAGACCGGGGTGGTGGTTCCCCTCTTCAAAAAGGGGGACCAGAGGGTGTGTGCCAATTATAGGGGTATCACACTTCTCAACCTCCCTGGTAAAGTCTACTCCAAGGTGCTGGAAAGGAGGGTTCGGCCGATAGTCGAACCTCGGATTGAAGAGGAACAATGCGGAATCCGTCCTGGCCGTGGAACAACGGAGAAGGCATATGACTGGGTCCCCCGGGAGAAATTGTGGGAGGTGCTGCGGGAGTATGGGGTGAGGGGGTCCCTTCTCAGGGCCATCCAATCTCTGTATGACCAAAGCGAGAGCTGTGTCCGGGTTCTCGGCAGTAAGTCGGACTCGTTCCAGGTGAGGGTTGGCCTCCGCCAGGGCTGCGCTTTGTCACCAATCCTGTTTGTAATATTTATGGACAGGATATTGGGGCTTAGCGGGGCGGGGAGGGGTTACAGTTCGGTGGGCTCGGGATCTCATCGCTGCACCAAAAGCAGATGATGTGGTCCTGATGGCATCATGGGTCTGTGACCTTCAGCACTCACTGGACCGGTTCGCCGCCGAGTGTGAAGCGGCTGGGATGAGGATCAGCACCTCTAAATCTGAGGCCATGGTTCTCAGCAGGAAACCGATGGAGTGCTTTCTTCAGGTGGGGAGTGAGTCCTTACCCCAAGTGAAGGAGTTTAAGTACCTTGGGGTCTTGTTCGCGAGTGAGGGGACCATGGAGCATGAGATTGGTCGGAGAATCGGAGCAGCCGGTGCGGTATTACATACCGTGTATCACACCGTTGTGACGAAAAGAGAGCTGAGCCAGAAGGCAAAGCTTTCGATCTACCGGGCAATTTTCGTTCCTACCCTCACCTATGGTCATGAAGGCTGGGTCATGACCGAAAGAACGAGATCCAGGGTACAAGCGGCCGAAATGGGTTTCCTCAGGAGGGTGGCTGGCGTCTCCCTTAGAGATAGGGTGAGAAGCTCAGTCATCCGAGAGGAGCTCGGAGTAGAGCCGCTGCTCCTTCGCGTCGAAAGGAGCCAGTTGAGGTGGTTCGGGCATCTGGTAAGGATGCCTCCTGGGCGCCTCCCTAGGGAGGTGTTCCAGGCACGTCCAGCTGGGAGGAGGCCTCGGGGAAGACCCAGGACTAGGTGGAGAGATTATATCTCCAACCTGGCCTGGGAACGCCTCGGGATCCCCCAGTCGGAGCTGGTTGATGTGGCTCGGGAAAGGGAAGTTTGGGGTCCCTTACTGGAGCTGCTGCCCCCGCAACCCGACTCCGGATAAGCGGATGAAGATGGATGGATTTTCTGAAGAGGAATTTATTAAAGAATGTTCGGTGGACTCTGCTGTGCTAATATGCCCAGAGGAAGAAGAGGCGTTTAAGAACATGCCGCTTTCCAGGCGAACCGTAACGAGAAGGATTGAAGACATTATGGGAAACCTGGAGATTCAGCTGCAAAGCAAAGCGGATCATTCTGAACTTTTCTCCTTGGCTCTGAACGAAAGCTGTGATGTCAGATATAGGGATATCGCAAATTAAAATCGTGAATCACATGAAATTGTGAGTTGAGTGTATCGATACACTCAACTCACAATTTCATGCGATTCACGATTTTAAGTTAAACTGAAAAATATTCCTTTATTTTTATATAAACTGGGCAAAACAGATTCTCTTATCAAAAGTGCAACTGAAATTTTATTTTAAATATAATCAATCAATATAACTGAATGAATAGAAAATCTTTAAATAAACTAAGAAAACCTAGTGACTTCTGAAGTCAACCAAATGAAATCAAAGGTAGATGACGCCCTAGGTCGTTTAAACAATTCGGTTGTAATCTTTAGAACATTTAAATCGATTTATAACCAGTTCACGATGCATTGTTACATCCCTGCCCAGGAAATATAATAAAACTCTCCAAAAAAGCAGACATTTAACAGGCAGGACTGATGTTCATATCAGTAAAATGAGTCTGTTCTGTTACTGTTATGAAGCTGATGGTATGCGGCCAATTCAATGGCTCTAATTAGCATTATGTATGTACTTATGTATATTATTTATATTATGTTGTACATGCCACTTCAGCTTTCATCTTCATTCTGGGAATTATTTCAGATTAAATGGCAGAGTCAGTCCTCATAACATTAATATTAATATGTCATATTGATTCAGCTGGAAATGTCAGGAGAGAACAAAATGGAGCCTGTGCTCTCTGATATCCTGCCTTATTTATACTGTAGCCTACCAAATAGTTCCTTTCATCTTTGCCAGAAGAAGTAAATCAAAACCAGCATTACAAGAAAATATTATATTATCCAAAGAATTTTAATTTGTGTTTTGTCTTCTATTGATGACCCTATCCTCCTATAAATGTAAATGTGCTGTATTTATATAGCGCTTTTCTAGTCTGAGCGACTACTCAAAGCGCTTTTACATAGTACAGGATACATTCACCGTTCACACACATTCACACACTGTGGCCGGGGCTGCCGTACAAGGTGCCACCTGCTCATCAGATAAACACTCACACACATTCACACTCCGATGCGCAGCATCGGGGGCAACTCGGGGTTCAGTGTCTTGCCCAAGGACACTTCGACATGGGACTGCAGGGCTGGGGATTGAACCACCAACCTTCCAATTGGCAGGCAACCACTCTACCACTGAGCCACAGCCGCCTATGTCTCCTGTTCTTTGTTACCAAGTACTATGGTGATGTGAAGTGTAGAATTCAGCTTCTAAAGGAGGCAGGAAACCTATACCTAATTTATTAAAGCAGGTTTACAGCTACAGTCATTACAGTATAGTTTAGACAGCGACCCCTGCTCTTCCAGTGCTCTTCTAGTTCTCGAGCTGGTTACTTTGCCCATAAATAGACTTTTTTAACGAAATGAAACTGTATTCTAAATCTGTCACATACATACAGTACAATGTAGTGAAATTAAATTACTGCATTTAACTTTTTCTCAGTATCAGGAGCAGTTAGCAACTAGCTCATGGACACTTTGAGCTTGGGAAAAACTGCCTATCTTGTGGTTGAGGGGGGGCAACTCTACCTCCAAGCCACAATTCAAACTTGACTCACAATTCATCCTCAAATAACTTGGACTTGGACAGGACCAGATTTTCATTACATTACATTTCCTTGTTCATCTAGCACTACGTCTTTAAATTCTATCCTTTGAATTTTCACGGTAATAGAAAATGTCAAAGAGCTTACACATTTTAATGTAATGTTCTTTGTTGAATTCAGAATGGTTCAAGTTCAAGAACCATAACCTGCCTACTTCTTCAGTAATATGTGTGTTTATTCTCAGCCAGGGACATCCAGGCGTGGGAGTATGTTCCACTTGGTCCTTTCCTGGGGAAGAACTTCGGGACAACCATCTCACCCTGGGTCATCCCAATGGAGGCACTGTTACCCTTTGCAGAGCCCAACTCCATTCAGGTTAACACATGGGTCACAGCTCACACTAGGAAAGAAAAGTGACAAATAGTTACCCCAATTCCAAGTCACTAATGAAAATTCTGTATTGAGTCACCAGGCCATGATGTAAAACCTCTTTGAATAGCTGCCTGCCAAACTTCTTGCAGGCTTTGTGTTTTCAGAACCAGCTAAAAGACTTTTACATTTGAAACCTTTTCATTAGCTAATACATCACACTTACTCTGGTGCCACGTATAGGACAAAGATTTCCTTTTTTGTCTCACTAATAACTTCAGGGCTTTTCAAACTGGACCCTTTTCGCCGTGTTTTGTGTCTAAGTGACTGATGGGAACAACACTCTTAGAAATTGGTCCAGTATTAAGCAAGACGCAAAGCAAGCTACAATGTAAGGATTTGACTTTTTAACAAAAAGATCTATCTCTATAGGGATCATTTTCATAATGTCAGACACTTATAACTTAGAATAATAATCGGAGCCTATCAGCGGTAAAAACAGAACTTTTGGTGGACGCTCTTTGACGGTGAGCATGTGTCCTAAAGGGTTAAATCCATAGAACGTTAATATTAACAGTCTATGGTTACATTGCTGCCCGGTTTGTGGCTTCTGGTTACAGCGTTCTCCCTCCCAATACTGGACCAATTTCAAACTTTTTTCTGCATCAGTCGCTTAAACACAAATGCATGGGAAAATAGAGCTCAAGTTGAAAAAAAAATTTAAATATGAAATTTTCACTCTCCATTTTAGTTTGGGTGTGTGTGGACATTAGAGCCTCCTCCCCATCTTTTTCCTGTTCATTTTGTCTCCTTTCTGCAGGATCCAGAGCCCCTCCCCTACCTGCAACACCCTGATGCTTTCACTTTCAACATTAACCTGTTTGTGTCACTCAAAGGTACTGTAGTTTACACAAAGTGGCTATAACCAATCAAGTGTAATGGTTTTGCTGTGTATTTATTAGGGGTGGGTGGCCAATCGATACATGCACGGCAAGTATAGATTTATTATATAAATTGAACGAGAATTTAACTTTTTGGAACTAAAATAATAAACAAATTGAAAGTAAGCTAAACAAGCAGAAAAATGCATTTGTTTAGAAAAAACATCTGTTTTATTTTAGAGACATACTGTAATTTGCAAATTACAGTATGTCCCCAAAAGACATCCTGGAAATGTACTACCATTGATCCACTCTAGGGGGTACTGTCATATATTATGACAGTAGGGGTACTGTCATATGTTATGAAGTGAATGTCTGTTTGCTCTTTAAGGAAAGGGCATGGCAGAGGCAGCAACCATCACCAGGTCCAACTTTAAGGTAACAACCACACACACAATAACACACATATCACATAGTGTTTAGTATTGTGGCATCATCTGATTTGAACTTTGTAATAATGGTCTTCAAGTTTCTGTATATAGTTAATTCTGTCCATTATTGATGATGGAAAATTGACCTTATTTGGGGCGCTCTGGTAGCTCACCTGCTTGAGCGGGTGCCCCATATATCAAGGCTCAGTCCTAACCCGGGATTGACCGGGACCCGACCCTTTGCTGCATATCGCCCCTCCTCCGTCTTCCCCCTATCCTGTCTACAGCTGTCAAATCAATTAAAAGCAATAATAATCATTTTTTTTGTTATTTACAAACACACAAAAACATACAATTTCCAACATGAACACAACTCAAGAAAAGATGACACAGAAACCACAATATTTAAGACCATACAACAACATAGACACATTTAAAACCAAATAAACTATAAATAAATGACAGCACCTTAAGCCCATCATACACATCTCTCCCCAGCACAAAGCTTCTTTGGAGCCCCCCAGAAAGTTCAGGTACTTTCCCCATTTTCTAGTGTAGACATCCAGTCTGGCAAGTCATTTGTATGACATGTTTTCAACGCTACCACCCTAGCCATTTCACAAGCCTACTCCTGGATTGATAGCAACTGTTCATTCCACAAAATTCCAAAAAATGTAAAGAAAAAAGGAAATAAATCAAACAGTTGTGAAAATGTCGCTAATTACTTCAAAGTTTGATAAGCATCATCATACCTCACTCCAAAACAATGCATGCAAATACATACATGTATCAAAATTAAGAAGAAAGAATAGCAGTATTCTTCAATTTAGATGAGGCAGCACAGTGTTTCGTTGGCCCTAAACTAAATCTGTGCTGTACAGATAAGAGGGCTGCAACTAGGGATTATGTTCATCATCAAATAATCGGTTGTTTACTTGTTTCAATTAATGGATTAATTGTGTAGTCTATGAAGCTCTTAAAAATGTCCATGACAACTTCAAAGTACCAAGTGGTTTTATTCACCTTCCAAGCCAGATATTAAATTTTTATTGTAAATAAGAGTAAAAAGTACATTATTTCTCTCTGAAATGTAGAAGTAGAAAGGGCCATGCAAAGAAAAGACTCAAGTAAAGTACAAGTACCTCAACATGTGAACTTAAGTACAGTACTGGAGTAATTGTAGTAAGTTACAGTCCACCACTGTATTCTCCCATGTTTAACTTTCTCTCTGTTTCTCTAGTACATGTACTGGACCATGAAGCAGCAGCTCGCCCATCACACAGTCAACGGTTGCAACGTCAGACCGGGAGACCTGCTGGCTTCTGGTACCATCAGTGGACCTGTGAGTTTGTGCATGTACAGTACAGTATGCTCAGTATCTGTGTATGGGAATATATGTTCAATATAACGTGGTACAGGACTGCTCTGAGGGCCCTATGGTTAGGTCTGGCCTCACAGGTGTAATTTATCAAAACTGGCCAGTGCAATTTACCCCAAAAACACATTATAATTTCCTTTACATAAGTGGAGATCTCATTTTTGCATTGCTAAGGGCACGTTTAATCTCAAAACGGTGTGCACCATTTTGCAAAGATTTCCTGGTTCAACGACATATTCCTCAGAACTGTGTGAGACGGCGTGCAGCAGGCTTTGAGTTATGTGTTGGTGGCTGCGTCTCTGCTTTATTGGCTGTGTCACAGGCTATACCCAATCAGCAGAGAGTTGTCTGTAAACCCGTGGTAATAAAAAGGTGCAGCGTTCCTCAAACAGTGTTCAATGCACCCATTTCATTTTTAAAAAATGTGTTGCTAGGTTATTGCCAGATAGTACAGTTTGGTTACACCACAGATACATTCAGGATAGAAGAGCGGAAGGTGAGGAATGTCGCACAATAATCCTGGAAATGTTCTTCTGGTGGTCCAGACTAAGTCTGGCCTGACATTTCATGCTTAGAATGTTGATTTGAATGCTGAATAGTTTAATATATTGTCGTCTCTGTCTTTAAAGCTCTGTCGTTTTTTCATTCTCCTGTAATGCGCTTTGTGTCCTCTGGTATTAAATTCGACACTCCATGTATCTGACATGGTGACACAAAAGAATAAATTAGCCTTTACTTCAGTGAAATATCTGACTGATTTAGAAATGATGTAATTAAATATGATATGTTACGATACAACTTTATTGTTAGCCAGGGCTGAAATTCTTTTTGCATCACTTAAATATAAAGAGGACATAGACATACATACATAAGATGGATAACACCAGAGGACATATATGAAAACATTACCACAAAATAAAGAAACAAGGCATACATGTACATATAACAGAAAATGACACATACACACAGTACAATGTACAGTATATTTGAAGTGTACAGTGCTTATACTGTGTGTACTGTATCCCAACAGGATCCAGAGAGTTTTGGCTCCATGCTGGAGCTGTCATGGAGGGGATCTAAGAACATCGATCTGGGAGGAGGAGAAACCAGAACCTTCTTAAAGGATGGAGATGAAGTCACCATCACAGGTTAGACTTAACCTTCAGCACATGTTGTAAATTGTTTGGTTAAAATAATGTGGTTTATAATCTAGATGAAAATAGGTTAAAGATGAGATGTGAAAGCATACCGTTTACATTATTTAGCTGTAAATATATGAGAAATTTGAGAAATGTAATGCCCCCCGAGCGCAAGTTGCACCTGCTGTCCCTCAGACAGAATGCATGCTGCAGGTTAACAGATTAGTTTGGGGAAATTATTTTTGCGTATTTCTTAATTTTGAAACAAAAGCGCCACCTAGGGACAAATATGCTTCATATTTTACACTCAGTGGAGGGTAACTACTAGAGACGAGCCGGATACTCGGCTGAAACGAGTATCCGGTACGGATAAAGCACTTTTGCCGAATACAAGTATTATACGAGTAATACGAGTCAATATCTGTGCTCGGATTGAATTGAACTCTGAATTGGGTAGGACTGTGTCTGCGTTTTGTGATAGTCCCAGCGCCCCTCCTCTACACACACACGCTCTGCTCACTCACTGACACACAGAACACGGAACAACGCGCTCTCCCTCCCTCTCCCTCAGTCACTCAGGGTTGCGGGTCTTTTCTGTTAACGTTAAGGGTTTCTTCAGCTTCAGGTTTGTTTTTTACTTCGGTTTGTAGTACTTACTTAACCAGTAGATTTCAGGTAAACGTGGGGTTTTTCAGACATGGTGCTGCTTGGTAGAATGCGACTCGCGTTGTGTCTCTGCCGTCTGAGATTTTTTTTTTTAAACCTGCTGGTTTTAATTTATTCAAACTATTTGATCCGTAGAACACAGTCCCCCCCCCCCCCTCTCTCTGTTTCTTTCTCTCTCTCTCTCATTCCGTGTCTCTCTCTTACTCACTCACACACACATACCTGGTGTGGAAATAAAAATAAAAATAAACAAAAACAAAAAAAATCACACTGATCATAAAAAATTGAAGTTAAAAAAAGAAAGTTATATTGAGTATTATCTTGTTAATTACATTTTACTTAATAATTGCAACCGCATGTGTTGTATTCGTTGTTGCAAAACTTGTTCTGTATATAATTTGTTTGTTACCATGACAACACCATTGATCTGAAGCTCAATGCAAATGCTGTCATGTAAATAGTTTTCTAATCAGCAATAAACAAAACAATTTATGATCAACCCATATCAATTGTATGCTTAATATAATGTACCGGATAAAGCCCCGCTCATTTCAAGACAACCCGACCCACTTCTGGGTTAAATCCTGTACACTTCTGGGTTAGGCCCCGTCCAGTCCAAGTACAGATACAGATACAGATAATTCATGTGGTATACAGATACAGATAATGCTGTACTCGCTCATCCCTAGTAACTACTGAGCTGAGATTTGTGTAAAAAGGAGAAATTATTTCCACATTATCGCATCCACTTCCTGTGGATTAGTGCAACCAAGCGCCGCGATAAAGACTTGTGGTGTAAAGTAAAAGCTGTCCACAATCATATGTGTATAATTGCTAATGTCCTATCTTTTCCTTTGTCTAGGTTACTGTCAAGGAGATGGATACAGGGTGGGTTTTGGACCCTGCATGGGAACCATTCTGCCGGCCCTGCAGCACTGAAACACGCTTACTGTTATTTAGGTGGGAATCCTTTTGTGGAGCATAAATACCGGAAGACACACACGTCCACGCCTACAGTATTTCACCCTGCTTTGATGTTCTTTGATGTAACTTTCACTTAAAATTACATTGTTCCGGCTTTACTTAAGTGATGAACTTTTCTTAGATTCCACGGAGTTGTACAGTGACAGTGAAATATTCTGCAGCATCATCCAGTCACAGTGTGACTGCTATACCAGGATCAGTGTTATTGATGTTGTATATGTGTTGGCTCCTGATTTATGATGAAAATCCTCCAATTTTATATTCAGTGTCTGTCTTTTGCTTTTCTGTCAACTGACTGGGCCCGTCAGATGGCTGTGGTCCAATCACAGCTGCATTCAGAATTTATTTCTGAAATTACTTACTCATTTTGTGACATATTTATTAATTTAAAGTATAAGCCTGATCATATTCTAATTTCTTTTCTTATACAAAAATCCTGTGCAGACACAAACCAACAATTAATTGATCCTATTAACAAGTATCCAAAGCTTGATTTCTCATAATCCTCTATGCCATAGAGCTCCATTGTTCAGTGAGCCACACTGTTGCACTGTGACATTTTCCTTCATTATCATGAACACATACACTGTTTATTTTGATTAAATCCACATTCACCATCATGCTGCCACAAATTTTAGCTAGGGCCGTGGTTCTTAAACCTTTTTTCAATAATGTACTCTCCTTCAAATATTTTTTCTCGTCACAGATTGTATCTGTAGTGTAGCTGTAACAGATTGGAAATCTGTTAATTTTAAGTTATTTTAGATTTAGATTCCCAGCCACACCAGCACTGAGAGAGGGACACAAGTATGATCATTTAAAAATAATATTTTATTACTTTCTGTTTGAAACAAATGTGACAATCCCCTCGTCTTAAAAGGAGACACTGATTTAAGAGTGGGGATAGTCCAATGTTCTGCACCAGGGATAAATAATACCAAAGTCAAGTCCAGCCTGGAGTCAACTCCTTGTTTCCCTTGGCGCCGGCACAGGAAATCTGCTTCAGCGGGGCTTTCTACTACTCTGATTGGGAAGTCCAGTGCCAGGGATTCCGTGGGATCTGCTCCGCCACTGACAGTGGAGAACAGAACAGAATAATAAAATGTATGGGCAGCCTGCTTCTAGCCCGGCAACTTTAAAACTTTAAAATCTATGGTGTCTAGCGTGACAGCTTTCCTTTCCTATGCTTTATGTAAACTCATCAACAAATACTGCTGTCGTCCCCTGGCTCTGGCACCTCAACAGAAACGGACAACAACCAGTCTATATCCTCAACCTTCCACTTCTGGGATCGCCCCGTTGCCGCCAGAATTTCTGCAGTATGTCATTATGTTGGCTGGATTTCTGTTACCTAACGCTTCCGAGGACTAAAGGCCTGTTCACACCGGGACGAATTTCGCGCGCGATATTCGCCGACGTTTAACGCGTCGTGACTAAACAAAGGGCGTCAATGAGAGTGTGCACACCGACGCGAAAAACGCCACGCGTAAAAGCGTCATTTTTTAAAAAACACCTCGGGTTCGTTTTTTTGGTTTGACGCGCCATCTAGTGACAGATAATGAATTTGCATGTTCATTCGGCTCACCGTCAGCGAAAATCGCTTGGGTGTGAACACAAAAAACGCGTCGAAAAACGCTGACAAATAACGCCCGCCGATATTCGTCCCGGTGTGTACGGGCCTTAAGGTTAACTGCTCCTCAGATCTCTGCAGGGTAAATCCAGACAACTAGCTAGATTATCTGTTCAATCTAAGTTTTCTGTTGCACAACTAAAACAAATTCCTTCCAGAGGCTATTTTGCAGCGGCACCGGGGCTGCGTGCAGCGCATAGCGCTGCCCATGACAATTTTGATTGGGTTATAGAAATTGGAAACAGAGCACTTTTTTCTCCCATCCAGGAATACTGTGTGGACTAGACAGACCTTCCTTCTAGACCTTCCTAGCCAGACATTCCTCATTTAACCCTTGTGTTCTTAGCATAGCCTTTACCTGCCCACTCTATTCAGAAGAGCTTCTCTTACCTGAGTCACCATTAAACCTTGGCATCATCATTGCATTTATCACAAGCTGATTATGTGGAACATTTTCTAGCCTGGCCTCAGTTCCTTGTGATATACTAGACCCTGCACCTTCAGGTTGGCCTTCATATTTGTCTGCCGTTCTACATCGTGTGGTGTGGAAAGGGAATCCTGCTGACAGCACCGCTAATGTAACAGATTGGAAGCCTGTACATTTTAAAGTGCTCATATTATGCTCTTTTCTTTTATTGTGTTATATATATTTTTTGAGCACGTTATAGTTTTACAAAGTGAAAATTACCTTAGTCCACCCCAAAGGGACTTACCATCTCCAACAGAAAACACTGTTCACAAACTGCTCCAAACTGCTCCTTCGGTGATGAATGTGTGTCACTTTGTATCATGTTATAAAGCTTGCCTTGTAGCTAAAACAGAGAGCTACAACAAAAACAATTTTTGAAAATTAAATGAATTAATTAATTTCTAAATACAATTATAAATGTGAAAATAGCACAATATGAACACTTAAAGGTTATATTAGACTTGGATTCCCAGCCACAGCAGCACACTTTATGAACGTAAATACAAGCTGGACAATTATCCCATTAACTTCCATTGTTGCTTGTTTCTCTACTGCCAACTGCAGCGATCTTGTTTCATACTGCATCAATGTCAAAGGAAAATCTTTCCTCAATAGTTTATATTGTATTCGATACTCAATGAGGGCTCAGCCCCTAATGAGAACAGCTCTAGGTCTAGTGTCCCCGTTTTAAGTTTTACAAAAATTAAAAACATGACGTGTTTTGGAGGTATATATGCTTCTGAGCTGAAAATGTCCCCGGATTTTGTCTGAGAAATCTGGTCACCTTAAACTAGTGTCCCCAGACACATTCCAGACATCCATGCATCTTTTCAAAAGGTTGTACCGTGCAAAAACAACTACAGTGTTTCCAGCAGTTGCGCGACCAGAGACTTTACAAACCTCAGGTAAATATTGGCAGATTAGAGTCCAAAAGGACTAGCTGGCTAATTTCCTTCTGAACAGGTAGGAAATTACTAAGCATTAGCTTCAGGCTAATTTATCACATCTACAATGGACAGGAATTTTATGTTATTTCAACATTTGTGAACTCACATTGAATTATATAGCTAGAGTAATGTTACCCAAGTAGGTTACTTGCAAAAAAATCGAGACACTCCAAGTAAAGTGATCCCAACTGGTCCTGGCTAACCATGGCTAACACCGCCATGCTAACCCTGCTAATGTTAGCGGAGGACCAGGCAAGCGCAAGAGCCAAGAGAGGGGGACTGTAAATCGGAAAGAGAGGACCATGAGTTTGCAGTGAACACTCCATTTTTAGGTTGGGTAGAGTTGACTCTTATTTTTTTCTTCCTATTTTTCCAAAAGAAATGAACCGGAAGTAGAAGAGCATGACTTTGGGCCCTTCCAGAAGAGACGCAGCACCGATGCTGCTAACACTGGCATCGTCACTAACGGTGCCTACGGTGCTTCAAAAAAATGAGCATTGTTGTTGTTTTGTCATTTTAGAACTGGAAGGTATTGTAAGTATCGGTTCTGGTGACATCCCTGAGCAGCCTAAATTCAACCATATTTTGCCGCGTACAAAACAATTTCTTTGGCTCTTTCAGCATCACTATCCTTCAAGGTTTAAATTGGGATTTGTTATGTGTGGGGGGATGGGGGGCTCTCCCTAGGGGGGTCCGGGGGTATGCCCCCCCCAGGATTCTTTTTGAAAATAAACCATTAAATGGCACTTTCTGGAGAGTTTTGTGCAAAAAAAATGGAGAAATCAAGTCTTACATGATATGTGTAGAGCTGTGGGGTTAAGAGCCTTTGTGTTGTTGTAGTATCAACAGGTACAGTATTAGCATGTAGCATTTAGCATTTACATTATTAACTTCTTATGATATAAGAAGTGACCCAGACAATGTGCCAAACATAATGAGCCACATGAAGAGACAGTAGCATATGTCAGCAACAGCTGAGAAGAGTTGGGTCTGTGGTGAACAGGTCCAGGGGTCCCTGGTGTAGGGACCAGGGACCCAAAGTTAAATTAATGTTGAGGGATCAACTAAGACCACTGAAATTCTAAAGAATGAGAACCACTGATTTACATAAATTGTAATCCTTTAACCTTTGTGCCAAGGCTCAGTAATGTTTGTCCCTCATCCTCTGTGCCCCACTTACTGGATTTACTTTTTTGGGAAAATAAAGACTATTTGTTCATTTTATGAAAATTGAATGAATTATTTACAGTTACATTTAGAGATGCACCGAGGTTAGAGAAGCACAATAGTGGCCCAACGTTGCAGTATCGTATATTTAGTATAGTATAGTATATATAGTATCGTATATATAGTATAGTATAGCTCAGATGTGTTTCATCAAATTTCTGCTCATGTTTACAACTTTGTGCTCATTCTAAATATAACTCCTCCCATCTCTGTTGTCCGAGATTTGGAGAGTTGTAATATAGTCTGCTGTGCATGTCATTGCTCCGCTGATATGGTGGATCTCACTCAGACCGTCTGACAGACACAGAGGCCCATTTTGGTCTCTGGTCTCTGACAAGGTTTAGAGGTGGCTGTACGCTGCTCTTCATCAGACGACTACACAAACTGAAGCTGCTACACTACCAGCCGGGCTGCTCACCTCTATCTTTACAGAGAGAGTGGACACGAAGCGACGGATGGGTCTGTGATACTCAGAGCTCATACCTGAAGCCGGGGAAATGCACCTGGGATGGAGCGCTCTTGAACCCTCTCACAGTCTCTGAAAGCTAGTCGATCACGAGTGGCTCAACAGGTAGATCTATAGATCTATATCTATATCTATATCTATAGATCTATAGATATTGATCTATAGATAAACTCATCTTTCAGAAATTTGACCGACCGGGTTGACACTTCAGTGTGAGAAATCTGGGGTGTGGCGTGTGAGCGTATGAAACCAGTCAAATGCGTGTCTCACGGCCAATGCGTGAGAGTTGGCAGCCCTGCTAGTGATGGCATCAGATAAGACAACTATTATGCAGTAAGGTTGTGCTGCTGTTGAAATTACATTCCCATTTTGGATTATAAAAAATACAAATATGGAGAGCCACTTAGCACAGACGTTTAAAGTGTAACTGTCGCTAAAATGCAATCATGGGTCTTTTTGTGCATGTACCCGAGTCAAACTCTCATTTAAAAGCATAATTGGGACGGAAGCGCCACTTTTAAGATTTAACCGTATTCTCGTTTTTTTCGGTCTTTTGAATGGGAGAGTTGGGGGCACTTTATGTTAGCCTCTATATAGCTATTTTTAAAATGCTAAGAAGGCTCGACACAGTATGAAACTTTGCTCCAAGTATCACAAGGGCCTCTACACATAAACTCATCATTGAGAACATTGTTTGTGTACACACTGTTTACTAAAAAGAAAGGTTTTGAACAACTCAGTGTAGCTGTTGTTCTTCTGGTCACCATCCATTTCGCCAGTCAAAAATAGTTGAGGGAGGAGAGTAAAGCCATTTGAGAATAAGCCAGAGAGAGTAAAAGGCCATTTGGCTGAAAAACAAGAATAAGGTGAAACTTAAAAGTGGCGATTCCGTCCTAAGTATGCTTTTAAACTAAAGTTTGACTTGGGTACATTCACAAAAAGACGCTAGGTTGCATTTTGGCGAGAGTTACGCTTTAAAGAGCGGATGTGGGAATGCTGTGTCACTGCAGGATTCCCTCCAGCTGGGACCCAGTAATTACTAAAACTATAGCCTAAAACCTGTATATCTGACAGAACAGCTAATATGAACAGCTAATGGTAAAACAAAATCTATTAATAATCCCATGGTAAACCTGAATTGTTGCATAAGTTATGTTTTCCAGCTTCTTGTCATTTTTTGTGCATGCTACCTTATATTTACCACTTATTACCAGTTATGTTATTTTACCTAATAAAATTGAAATATGTCATTGGTACCACAAGGTTTAACCAAAATCTAAACGTATAGCTATCAGCAACATTGGTTTGCATTAAGCTGCTACACCCCACATTAGCTTTTAATGTTAGCAAACAACAGCTTGTCTGAGAACAGTCTAGTAAAATGAATATTTGCAAGCCACCAACTTTGGTATATGCATGATTCCATGGTAAGAGTTATTGCATTAGTTATGTTTTCCAGATTCCTGTAATTTATTGTACATGCTACCTTATATTTACCCCAAACACAGACATTACACTTTAAATCCTACCTGCTGCCTTTCACCATCCACTTATTTAACTGCTGCCCTTGACATGCCATCTCCTTTTCCCTCTTTCTTTTTTTTGTTTTCAGCCCCCAACAGCTTTTTTGCTTAATCCATCTTTTTCCATAGACGTACACTAGTACCTGCTCGCTCAGCACCCACCAATCGGAAGGTTGGGGTTTCGATCCCTGGCCCTACACTCTCATGTTGAAGTGTCACTGGACAAGACACTGAACAATGTAAATACAGTCCATTTACATTTACATAACAGTCAAGCATGCAAGCCTGAATCTCATTTCTCTATCTTACCCCTTCCCCTAGGTTTTGTGCGTTCACGTGAGATCTAGTGCTGTCTCATTACTCTTTTTGATTAAGGGCTAGGGCTAAGACGAAGGGGTGTATACCCCTTCAAACCTAAGGGGGACGCGATAAATGTAAGTATTTTTGGCTTAAATTTTTGATTTAAAAATTATGATAGTCTTGTTTTGTGGTCTACAGTCCTGTGCATATATACTTGCAACCATGTTCTTAATTGAAGCTTTTTAAAATTTGCTAGCTTGTTATGCTAACGCTAATTGCTACGGTCCGTATTTCTCTGCCTTGAATAGACTTAATGCATGTCTACAGTTTTAACCATTAGCAGAGAATTTTGTTTGATATCAGTGTACAACACTACTTGCTTTGGAGACATTGCTATGTGCTTTACATATACTGCCCTGTATCACAGGTTTTCCACTTTCAGGCTGAAAACGAGCAAAAGTTTCTTAAATCATGTGTTCATGTTGTACCCATTCATTATAGCATTAGTATTGTATTATTGTAATCATTTGTAATTAATTCCTGTTCATGCACTTGTATATTGTTGTTGATTATGATACAGGACACTGATGAAAGAAATGTGAAGGAAGGGTTACTGCCTGTAGTTTATTTATTTGTTTGTGGTCTTGTGTGTCTTTTTTTAGTTTTATACATTTGAGTGCCTTTTTATGTGTGTGACATGTAGGTTATGGTTCTAATAGTCGATAATGGTTCTATAATATATTTTTTGTAATCTTTTGCCTGTTATGTTTAATTTATTGCGCAATAAAGACATATTTTTGTTAACAAAATGTTTTTCTGAACATCAATGACATTCAAAACGGTGATAACTGAAACAGATATACAACACACCATGTGTTTGTATACACATATGTATTGCAAACAGACCTAAGTACTACACAGATAAGAACATCAGCCTCTGCACCACCAAAGTGAACATAAAATAACTATAAAATATATAAATGCATATGACACTGTTGTCAAAACCCACACAATCGACACAGACACACTTGCAGACGGCATCTTGGAAGTTTGTGATCAATACTGTATGGTGATGTAACCAAGTGGTTTCTTATTCCATAGAGGGATGTTTTCACCCCTAGCCCTTACCACTTGGTTTCAAGGGCCAAGGGCTAAGGGTAAGGGGTAGGGGTAAGATGGAGAAATGGGATTCAGCCGAAGTTTCCACTGTGGGTCAAAATATAATATAATAAAATATATAATTTAATAATGCTGTAAACCAAAAGTATCTGTGATTAGTCTCTGGTGAGTGCACCGGTACCGCATTGCTTCCTGATTTCCTTGCCACTCTTTGGTTTGAGACCCAAATAACCCTGACCCTCCACCACATTTATTTGACATCTAGTTGCAAGTTACTGTTCATATTGGGGTTTTACATTCAAAACACATGATCCACACAGAGTTGGATTAAACCACCAAAAACTTAAACAATTAGCCAACAGCAGTGAAAGGAGGATGCAAGGTTGTAGGGAGGGTTACCATGGTGGCAGTGGCATATCCCAACCAGAGACTGATGAGGTGGTCGTTGCTCTTGCAGCCATGGGATTTGGATATTCGTCATATCAAAGGGGTTGACCAATGTAATCACAGACGTGCTGTCTCGCGCACCCCTAGATCCTTAATTTTATGTTCGTAACTGTTCTATTTTCTGAGTTGTCCCCTATTCTCCTGTCTTTCATGCCTTAAACTGCACCTGTGGTACCCAGGGTTGCTGGATCTTGGAGACAGATGGACTGCATGGGGGGAAGTAGAGAAGTAGAGTGGTATTTACATGTAACTATGGCCATCTTGCTAATTTGCTTTCAAACCTAACTTTAGTGTGGTGTTATTTTAAGAAAGGAAAAACAAAAGTAAGGAAAAAGGTGTGTTTATGAATGACGTGCTTAGGGGAACCCCGTTCTTAGGGAGGGGAGTGTTACAACCCCTTTTTTTCTGCCTGCTGTTGGCTTCTTTGGCTTTCCTGACTGAACTAGCAGTTTGGGAGGGTTTGTTAGTTAATTGGGGAACCCCGTTCTTAAAGCATGCTTACAAAACATGTTAATGCATCAATAATATAAATAAAAAAATTTAAATAATAATATAACACTGACAAGGGCCATTCTGCATAATGATTAATTTGCCCTATCAATATCTTTTTTTTTATATTTTCAATAAAGCAATTAATAATAATTTAAAAAACAGCAGGAAAAGTATAAAAAAGATGTAGATGATTGTCCAGCATTAAAATAAGTAAGTATTATGATTCAAACTTAAAGCACCAAAAATAAAAGTACTCATTATGTAAAATTTCCAATTTCATTTCAGAAAAATATTATATTACTGGATTATAATCATTGATAGATTTAATATGTATCGCTTAAATGTGGCAGCTGTTTTGGTGAAGCTCATTTTAACCATGATCTTAACCTATAATAATATATCATAATAAATTTGTTGATAATAACTTGTACTAATAATCTGACTCGGTAACTGAATCTATTGAATAAATATATTGAAGTATAAAGTAGCCTACATTAAGTCCTTCTGAATTCTAGTGGAGTAAAAGTATAAAGTAAATTGGCCACACTTTAAACCGTGGCTTTGAGGAACATTTTACCTAAAGGCTGATGTTGTTGAGTAATGAGCCAAGCCTACCAGCGCAGCCGCGCTAGCGACGTACTACTCGGTGTAAAGACAGACAGTGGTCTACAACTGTGCAGCTTTTGACATTTGGAAGAGTTCCGTGTCGTGGAAAATATCTAACACAAATAACTGTGTGTAACACAAACAAGCCACCCAAATTTAAAACACAAATGTAGGATTACATTCAACACACCATATCGATACGTCGTTGCCATGGTCTTTGGATTGCATTCATCACTGCAGCAGTCACACTGTATAACATTAATGTATTCAAGTAACCCTAAAATCTCGCGGTGCTACCATTCAGACATCTTGCATTTCAGTAAATCTGGTCTTGGAGAACATTTTTATTAAAAAAAAACTACACACTATATATGCCGCACAGAAACAGGCTGTCTTAGTCGTTAGAGCAAGGATTAGTTTTTCTCCGGATGTGAGGCGGTTAGACCGAGCCTCGCGTGCCAATCCCGCGGAGTTTAGACGGTCTCTCACGGGGGCTCTCTAGCCGTATTGTGCGTCATCTCCATCGCTCGCTGCCGTTTAGTTATTTTTCTCCATTGAGGAAACATGGCAACTCCCGCCGCTGTCAACCCGTCCGGTAAGTCACTATCCCAGTCTGTTTGTGAAGAGGAAACGGAATGTTTACTTATGGTATATGAATATAGAAAAATAAGCTGTCTTTTACGAAGACTGTTGCTGAAGAGGGCTGAAGCGCCTACAGGCCGCCGAAGCCTGGCTTTAACATCTATCCCCCTTCCCCCACTGAACCGCCGCTCACAACACTTTTATTCTTCACAGCGTTGCCACCAATTTAGGTGTCAAAACAACTTGGTTGTTGTGTAATTATCTGCATTTATTTCCATACAGTATTGCATCTTAGCTCCTGTTTTTCTCGGTAAAGCTAGCCAAATGCATTCATTTTGCCGACCCTTTGCTTTCCTCACTCTGATACAAAAGGTTATTTTGCATATCGTGTACCTACATCACTGCCTTTCATATGTTATGTTAGCCTACATCCGAGACATTTTACAATTTGTTGTCGTAAATAGGAGACAGACTGACACTTTCTCTGTTACTTGCCTGTTGATTCATTATTGCATTGAAAGGGTTTAGATATCCCGGGTAGGCTATAATGTTACTGCTTTCATGGACAGAGCCAAATGCAAAACCCAATATAAAAATCTTCTAATGTTATAACGTTATAGCATTTGGCCTGAGGTAGGCTACGTACGAGAGGCAACATTAACATTTTACGATTCCTTTAAAATTATTCTGCAATCCGGCATCTAGCCACCAGACACCATGTACCGCGTATTTGAATAATATGTTAACTTTCAGAATCCGTGCCCCTGTTTTTGACTCAATCCTTTCTCTCGGTGGGCAGCAAGGCATTGTGCGAACCAGTAACTTAGCCTAATACAAGTTACAATTTGATTGAAATACGTGATCCTTGGTTATTCACACGTTTGCCGATTTATTGGAATTCGATTTAATATGTAACAAATCTTAATGTGAATGTCTGAGTGCTATGTTTGTTGCCGGACAAACAAAGAAAGTGTAAATTGATAAATGTTTAAATAGAGTCTGGAGTGATGTTCCCCCAGTGCCGAGTTGCTTGGATATTACTAGTACTGGTACAGCGAAAAGCACGGGTCTCAGTTAAATTTGAATATATGTATTTTAATAGATTTTTTATATGTCTCACCCCAGAATAGACAGTTAATACAATTAAAAAATATATATACTGTATATAGTATATCATGTTAAAATAAGGCAGTTAATCACTCTAAAAAAATGTACTGTAGCTATAGCATATTACTGTCTGTGTGGATATGCCTTGAGGTTATTATTCAGCATAATTAGAAAAGAAATGTGGTATAAATGATTCTACATGGCCTCTTTTGTTTTTAGCCTCCTCAAATAGGATTTAATAAGTATTCAAGTATAAGAAAATAACAGCGAAAGGATCTGTCCAAATCATGAAAGAGTGGCAAAGTAATTAATCTTGTGTAAAGGACTCTCAGAGTTTCAGAGACCGCCGTATGAAAACATGTCAACCATACTCTACCTCACGCTCTGCGCCACTTCATTGGCAATGCAAATGAAAAAGGATAAAGAATTGTGTGGTTATTAGCACCTTGGCTGCATACAGAGTGTTGAGAGGTGCTGTTAGAATGAACAATGACCAGATGAGAAAATATCAGTAGGTTAGTATTATCAGTGTCAGATAAAAGAAGGGCATTGTAAAAAGACAAAGCAAAATTCCTTTTCTTTCTCTTGTTTAAAAAGATGGGGGATTGCCTGTCATTGCAAATAGGAGTAATGTATCTTGAATGAAAGCAGCAAAAACTGTCTAGGCCAGAGAAAAACCTATTGCTTTAATTGTCCCCTGCATGTTGTGTTTGTAGTAATGTTATGATCCACTCAGATGTTTGATGGAAGCATGCAGTGAGAGCTACATGCAGCTTCTATATCCGCCCAGTAAGAAAAAGTCATGCTTAACTCTGCAGCTGTTGTTGCTGTTGCCAGAGGAGGGCAAAGTTAGCCTGCTGATCTGTGATCATCCTCCTTGTGATCATCCTTCTTGTGTCCCCTGGCGTGGCAGCACGGTCCGGTGTGTTGACCTCAGACCAGATGCCCGGGGATGTGGGAATGCTGTGTCACTACAGGATTACCTCCAGCTGGCCGTCCGCCAGATCCATTTGGTGTAAGAGCATAGAGAGATAATGAGACATAACCTAATGAGGGCTGTGTGTTTGGATAGGCCAACGGCGATTTCAGGACCATGAAATATACAGATCCAACTGCAGAATGTATAGAAAACGGTTGAGTACTGCATGTACTGTGGGGTGGTAGTAGCTCAGTCAGTAGGGAACTGGAGGGTTGCTGGTTCAAGTCTCCATACGGGCCAAAGTATGGTGGTGGACTGGTAGCTGGAGAGGTGCCAGTTCACCTGGACACTGCCACGGTGCTCTTGAGCAAGGCACCATATCCCCAACTGCCTGGGGCGCCTTTCCAAGGGCAGCCCCCTCACTCTGACATCTCTCCATTTAGTGCATGTAGAGGTACAGAATATGTGTGTGTAGTTCAGGCCTGTGTGTAATGTGTGTAATAACCAGAGGTGGGTAGAGTAGCCAAAAATTGTACTCAAGTAAAAGTACTGTTACTTCAGAATAATATGACAAAAGTAAAAGTAGTCATCCAAATAATTACTTGAGTAAGAGTAAAAAAGTACTTGATAAAAAAACTACTCGAGTACTGAGTAACTGTTGAGTTACACAAGCATCAACCAGACAGACAAAAATACAAAATAATCATCTTTAGGCAAATTATAATTCATCCAATTCAAAATAAATTGAAATTAATTTATGAATTACAAAATAGCTTAAGTGAGAGACTCGCCGCTGAGATCGAGTATGGTCACGTGACTGCACAACAACGTTTGATTGGTGAAACACCGTCACATGATAGAGTCTTCAGCGGAAGATTCTCTCTCTCTGTCTAAATAAAACAGATAGAAATTGCGCAAATTACAAAACAAAAACACTAACTTTGTCACATCTCCGCCAAAATGAAAGCTTTCAACGCAAAACTTCAGAATCTTCTTTGGCATAACCCTTTGAGGCTCCACAACAACCTTTACAAAAATTGGCCACTAGGGGCTGCTACAATGGACGTTGACGCGTTTTGGCAAATAACTCAATGCATTTAGATGGGAAATTTGCAATTGCAATTTCTGCAGCAGTAAATGCTATCATTACAAAACTTGAGATTACTGTTTGACATCCAACCCTAAGGCTCTATTCCAGATTTGGTGATGATCTGCCTTTAGGGAACGCTATAATTGAAGTAGAAGCGTTTTGGCCTTTTAATCAATGAATGGGAAAATTGCTATTGCAAATCACCACAGACTTTACAGTTTGTATTTAGTGACATTTCCAGACATTTGCCTTGCCTCTGTTGTTCTTTGTGTTCTGCTTTCACATGCTCATCTTTTGCAGGCTTACTTTCGTGGGCTCCACGGGTACTCAGGGGCGGCGTGCGCCGGGGGGAATCGCGCTGGGGAGGCTTGGACCCCGGTCATAACTGCTTGCAGTTCTAGTTCTGTTTGCTATCAGACGGAATTTAAACTGAGGCTCCTCACGCAAACAAGTCAGTGGAGAGCAAAGAGTTGTTTTCCCCTCCGGTGAGGGGGGATGTGATATAATTGCTCTCGTTGTATGGTCTGGCTAATCAAACAGACCCTGAGTCTGTGTGTGTGTGTGTGTTTGTGTGTGTAATCCCTTTTGGAATATTAATTGTCCAGAATGGTAATTGGCCTGAGGCTGTTTAATAGACTTGGTGGTTTGGGGAAAGACATCTGTAGAAAGAAACTAAAGCTGACATTGAAGAGAGAGAATAGAAACAACCTTGTCTGAGGGAGAGCAGTGATTGAAAAGGAGAAAGTATGCAACATTCCCCCTGGTCTCCACACAGGCTCATTAATGCATTTGACCTCGGGGCTTTTTACTTAAAACCAGGCTTTTGATCAACTTTTGCTGTGTGCCGTTAAGACACTGCACCAAAGAAACCTGGAACACCTGCCATGCATTTAAAAGAATCCAGAGATTGTCAGCTTACCCAGTAATAGACAGCTGGGACACTCTTGGTTTTAGTGCTCCTTGCATTCGCTTTAGCTACATTGTGCTGAGTGACACTAAGAAGTGTTTCCCCCAGGTTGACTGCTCTTGCCTGCCGGGCGGGTGGGTTTTGTTCTCAATATAACTCTGGTAACTATCCTACAACATTATGGAACGGATCCCTTCAGAGATAGACCTTTTAAACCTCTTAGAGACCTTTCTCTTTAACCAGAAACAGCTCTGAAGTCGCTAGTGCTAAACCCACCAGAGTCCATTGAAAAAAAGCAATAGCTTTAGCGTGTGTACAGCCAATGTATTTTCACATGTCCATAAACTATGTGTTTATTTCAACCAAAACTAGAGTTGTGATGGTTGGAAAAAGTGGAAAGACGACACAAAACAACTTTTCAAATTTTTATTTTGTATTGTATTTCAACTTTGAATTTGGTCTATTTTACAATGCTAAAATTTATGTTTATTTACATGGACTTGTTTTCATGTTTTAAAAAAAGGATCTTACCCTTAAAAATCCTTTCCAAAATTTCCAGAAACTTAGAATATTAACCCTTGTGTTGTCTTCCGTCAAAATTGAAAGTCAACACTTTTGTTGACGCTTTTTAATCAATGTTTTTAACCTTTTACGTTTTTGTCCCTTTTTCAAACACATTTTTCAATGTTTGTCACTTTTTTGGACGTTTAACACTACGTAACACTAACTTATTAACTCTAGTTTTACAGTTATGTTTGGAATTTATCGTCAACAAACCTCATTTTAAGGAAATAATACCTATTGTTTGAGTTAGAAAAGCAGAAATTAGGAATTATTTAAACTAAAATTAAAGGAATGTATGTTGATGGATAATCACAGACTGGAATATGTCAACTTTTACTCAATACTATTTTAAAAGCACTTCAATTTCTTTTCTTCAAATGCTATAAAATTGACCCCCCAAAATTAATGAAAGAAGAGTGTTGCGTGGAATCAATCATGTTACTTTGTGTAATTAAAAAGAACATTGATATAGGAAAATGGGTACATTTGACCCATTGACAGGCTCTGCTTAACCAATGAGGGTTAAGCAGAGCCTGTCAGTGGCAAAACAAGCACTTTTGTGAAAGTAAAAACAAGCTTACATTCTAGCTTGTTTCGCCGCTGCCGACTGCAGCAATCTAGCCTAATAATGGACCAATGTCAAAGATTGTTGTTCCTATCAGTCACTCAGGCACAAAAACATAGGAAAATAGGGTCCAGGTTGAAAAAACGGTAGTTACCCTTTCAGTTAACCTTTCCAGGTGTAAAGTGGGACACTTAACACTACATTGTGTAATTATTACCTAGTAATGTTCCATTCATGATGATGGCCCATCTGTTGTTGCTAGATGGGCTTGAGTTTGCCATATTATGCTATTAGCAGGTTTTTGAGTATACAATACTTTTTGAGGTTATTCTGGAGAATAGTATTTGTATTAGTATTTGTCATTGTTATAGATGGTTGCAATTATAAGAAAAATGCATAAAGCAGGTATATTTTTCTCCACTCCGTGTTGATAAGAGCATTAAAAACTTGAAAAATCTCCTTTTTGCAAGATCTAGAAAAGATGAAAAAAAGTGTAATTCATTTTTGATTAATCGCCAGTAAACTATAGACAATCATGCAATTAAACATTTTAATCGCTGAACTACTGAGCCTGTCTGTAACTGGCAGGCTACCGACAAAGTTTCAACTGATCTGTAATAATAGAAAATGTAATAACTTGTAAAAAGAATTCCAAACCTATTTATTTAGAACATTTTGTTATTTATATTAAATAGGGCGAGGACGATTTGTCGACATAGTCAACGTCATCAATTACATAGTTTGCATCAACGCATCACGTCTAAAAATAACATGGCTGCCTCCATCAACAGCGCAAGTAAGGATTCCTCGCAACAACATGTTGAGAAAAGGCTTGCACATGGTCTTCTAAAGTGTGGGGGCATTTTACTCTTAATGCCAACAACATGGTAGACTGTAGACTTTGTAAAATGATCCCAGAGTCAGGATAACAGCAGCAAAACACTTTAAGTTCTGCTCACTGATGACTCTCCGCTCCGCACCTGTATACAGTATGTCTTGCACTGACTTGAGTGTGAGGTAAACTGTGCTGCGTCTCCACCATTTGTAGCACACCCCATCTTCCATAATTGTGCAATCAGTTCTTTATTGCGTCAGTTATAACGGCCCACGGATTAAAAAATTGTCTGGTTTAAATTGGGCTAGGGCTCATAATTCCCTTTGAAAGGAGAGAGACAAATTTGTTTTAAACTTTTTTTACTGTTTTTTTATTAAATTTTTTTTTTATTTGTGTATTCTTCCTGAAAGTGACTTAACATGTGAATTTGTTTTATTTTTGATTTATTTATTTATTTTTTATATATCTGGGTTCATACGTTGCTAAAATGACACTTTTTTATTGTAAGATTAAAGGGAGAAGAGCTTCGATGTTGACTTGAAACATGACTTAAACAAGCTGCAGAGGAAACGTAGTTTCTCCTCGTCGGCACCGCACTGACAAAGCTGAGCTGCAGAGAGGACAGAGTAGCTCGCACTTACTCAGGTACTGAAATTTGGTGGTGATTGATAGAGTTCGACCGATTTTTCTCTGGCTGATGGCCGATAAATGCTGCCAATTTATTTTGGCCGATATGTGCTTGTTTTTAAACCTCTATTTGAAAGATAAAATGTAACACTAATAAATAAAAACAAAAACATTTATTGAACACTTCACCAATCTGCAATTAAATTAAAAATGTATAATGTAAAAACATATATTGTGATAATATATTGTAATAAATAAATGAAACAGGTAAGAAGAAAATAAACATTTTCAAATTTTGCACTTAGCAGCATTTTTTAAACTTCTGAGAACACAAATCTGCAAACTTTCATAAATTAAATAAATTAACAATTTATTTAACTATTTTAATTATTTTAAATAATTATTTAAATTTATTTAACAACAACAATAGTAGTGCTGCACACAGTAGCAACCAGTAGCATTTCTTTGTTTTAGGTCTGAAGAAAATGTATAACACTAAATAAATCTCAGTGCATCTTCACTACTCAAAGCACTTTTACATCATACAGGAAGCATTCATCATTCACACACATTCATACGAGGCTGCCGTACAAAGTGCCACCTGCTCATCAGATGAACACTCACACACGCACAGCAACGGGGGCAACGCGGGGTTCAGTGTCTTGCCCAAGGACACTTCAACATGTGATTGAACCACCAACCTTCCGATTGGCAGGCAACCACTCTACCACTGAGCCACAGCTGCCCTAATACAAGTTTTTATTCCATATGAATGGTGAAGGCACGGCAAAAAAGGGTTGCAGACACCGCCCAGGCCCCTGACGCAGTGAGGACAGTATACGCCGGTAAGCCACCATAAAGCTGGCTATTGTGGAAACTGGGCAGGCCTAGACTAAAGTTAATTAACGAGAAACACTGAAAATGAGAACTGGGCTAGTTTTCTTGCCATCGCAACGTCCTGCAATGTGACTATTGCGCTATGTCAAAGTTGAAACAATATGTCGTGCAGCCTTAATGTATTTCTTTGTGGCACAGGTGTAACACTTGGAATGGTAAAGTGCATGTAAAAGAGTCCCTATTCAGACTGGTAGCAGAAAGGCAGCAGTGTTTGCTGTGTTCCTGCCAGGCTGAATGACCGTCAGATGAAGTTGTTTTTTCATCAGATGATGCTAGTTTAGAGCTGTGTGATATTCTCCCACTTCATGAATGAATGATGGAAGACTGTTCAGAAGGCCCTGCACTGCTGTATCAGTGTCTTTCTCTGGAAAAGACGTGGGGGGCTGGGAATACACACTGTATGAAATATTAACTATGTTACTTGGTGCACTGGGGCATGCTGAAGGGTTTGTTTTGCATATCCATTCCATCTGTCTAAATGAATGAGTGAGGGAATGGAGTGGAGAGATGAAGGGGGAAAGTAAGGACAATAGAATGGATTACTGTATGAGGAAGGAGAGAAATAATGCATTGAGAGAAAAAGAGGAAGATGGATGCTACAGTATAATTGCTCTCAGTATGACACACAGCACTGTGGCTTCATAGCATGGAACAACTAGTGTTGCACCGTATACCAATAGCACAAAGGTCCAAACGTCCAGCGGTTACCTCCAGCACGCTAATCTCTGGGCGGCGAGCAGGATCTGTGGCAGTCATTCACTTGGGCGACAACTGCTTCATACCCTTACCTTGCCGTGATCAAAACCACTTACCCTCTGCAGCTAGGAAATCAACAATTATAGATTTTGTTGGTACAATTATAGTCTAAAAAAAATAATCACGATTATTATGCATACATTTTACTGCTAAAATATTCACTGCTTATTTATGAAATTAAATAAACACTGATATTTATTGCTTCCTTTTGAAACAGAAATAACAGTTTTGAATGTTTTAATGAAATGATTATATGATTGATCATCAACCTTTTCATTTAAATTCATCTGAAAAGATTGACTAGAGAACGACTAGAGGTGAATCAGTCACACCACAAACAAAGGTCAAGTTGGCAACAACGAAGAAGTTGGTCCTTTTTGGGTCTTGCCAGCTGGTGTGTCTAAAAGTTAGAGGAGCTGCTAGACAAGATGCACCTGTTACAGAGAGATGCACAGCATGTAGCCAAGGCATAAATGCGATGGAGATATCTCTTTGTAGCCTTATGTCCCACAGGGGATGAAGAGGAGCAAGTAACTAACGTTAATTGGTAACATCCCTGACGTGATCCAGCTGTTGCGGAGTTTTAACTCGTATGAACGTAACACTATTGTCAGCTCGCTCAATGTCAATGCAAACGTCAGCTCTGTCAGGTAAATCAGTAAGTTAGTAGTAGGGTATACAGGGGAGTTGTATATGAAGTACAATTTGGTTTTGATTCTACAAGCAACAATACCACAGGCCAAGCATTCGGCAAACAGGCCCATTTTTAATGGGCACTGCACTAGCACAACAAAATACAGCCACTTTGTTCCTATTGTATTCTACTTCTTTTTTTCTCATGAACAAAAAACGTAACACTCAACTACCACACGGTCAAAATACAGTTTGCTTCTCCATTCATGCAACATCTGAGTGCAGTTACTTCTTGATTACAATCTTACCTCCTAAGTGGCAGGAGGTTGAAACCAAACAAACACCAAAATGGCTCTTACACTAATAATTGGGCAAATTGGAAAGACTGTAAGTTAATGTGACGGATACTTGTGCTAACCCTGTGCTGTAACTGTTGTATCTTCCAGAGATGGGCAGTGAGTTGCCAGGGACAGTAGCCATGCCTGGGGCTGTTGGAGCCAGTCAGGTGAGGATGGGTGGAGCTGTGCCAGGCCGTGGGGGCAAGAGAAGATCAGCAGGGTGAGTATTTTCACCGCTAAACTGCTGTGGAAATGAACCTCTACAAACTTATGTAATACTTTGATATTTTCTTCGGCAAGAGTTTACATTTTCTTTTTACTCTCAATGTTGCGCCATTGGTGTGTAAATGTGTGTGAATGTAGGGCTGAACGATTCAGGGAAGAAATCGAATTGCGGTTGTCCTGCCAGAAATTACAACACGATTTGCGATTTTTTGCATGTTAAATAAAGTTTCAGTGAAGCTTCTGACGTTTCTGTAAACAATCTGTGATATGTAATATTCCAATATTTATCTAATGAAAAAACAGTTAATATAATTATGAAATTTGGAATAAAAATGTAAAATCAAATGTTACACCAAACAACTGACTATTTCACATTTGATTAATAGTGGTCTTCACAATTAGCTAATCACTTTCTTTCAAAAACGATTAATCGAAAAATCAACCCTAGTTTGAAGCAGAAATAAAAAGTGATAAAATCAATGGGAATGTTAAGGGCTCATCCGCTCATCATCTATGTTTCTATAGATGGTCTTAAGTCAGACTTTTTAGAAATTTCCAAGGGTGTTCCTCAAGGTTCGATTTAAGCCCCTAGTTTATTTTCTATATTCATAAATAATATTGGAAAGGACGTGCAAACTGCTAAACTGCACCTTTATGCAGATGATACTGTGATATATTTAGTTGCCTCTTCACTGAACCAAGCTATAAATGACCTTCAGTTAGCCTTTCAACAGCTTCAAGTCTCATTACATGGCCTCAAGTTAGTGCTAAATACTAAGAAAACCAAATTTACGACGTTTTCAAGGGCTCGTTCCCAATCCCCAGATAATATAACTATTAACACACTAAGTGGGGACTTAATTGAAAATGTTTCATCATATAAGTATTTAGGTTTTTGGCTGGACAACAAATTTTCTCTAAAAGTTCATGTTGCTGTAACATGCTGTAACATGGCTGATTATCAGTCTGTTTTTTGGCAGTTTCCAGACTATCTGTATCAGCGGTTTATTTGCCTGATAACCGATTAACCGATTAATTATTAAAAAGTGCACTACTTTGGCTTGGCTACAGCTCTGTGTCTGTCCCTCTGCTTCGGTTTCACTCACCACTGAGTCTGACTTAATGTCCCCCCCACAACACTACCTGACTTTCTTTTAATGGGTGCTATGTTGAAAGTTTCTAATTTAGTAAATTATTGCTTAAAGAGTCTAAAGAAAGTTTTGTGTCTGAGTTTGAAGCATTCCAAAATCTTAATTTGGAATACAGACTTTCATTTTCCCCGTAAATGCATATCGGTTCCTAATATCGGTAATTGGTCTACTAATCATCAGCCTTTTTAGAAATTTCCAAGGGTGTTCCTCAAGGTTCGATTTTAGCCCCTATATTATTTTCTATATTCATAAATAATATTGGAAAGGACGTGCAAACTGCTAAACTGCACCTTTATGCAGATGATACTGTGATATATTCAGTTGCCTCTTCACTGAACCAAGCTATAAATGACCTTCAGTCAGCCTTTCAACAGCTTCAAGTCTCATTACATGGCCTCAAGTTAGTGCTAAATACTAAGAAAACCAAATTTATGACGTTTCAAGGGCTCGTTCCCAATCCCCAACTATTAACACACTAAGTGGGGACTTAATTGAAAATGTTTCATCATTTAGGTTTTTGGCTGAACAACAAACTTTATTTCAAAGTTCATGTTGAAAAGCTTGTAAACAAGCTAAAACTAAGGCTGGGGTTTTATTTTGGAAATAAAACTTGTTTTAACATGTCAGCTAGGAAATCACTTGTGCAAGCTACCTTTTTAAGTGTTTTAGACTGTGGTGATTAGATTCTGTGTACCATAGTGCTCTGCACTTTTTAACTAACTCTTGTGAAGCTTTTTTTGTGTTGACTATGCTGTATTTCTGTTTAAATTGTAACTGGTGTGCCGTCTTGGCCAGGTCTCCCCCGGAGAAGAGATTTCAATCTCAAGAGACTTCCTGGTTAAATAAAGGTTAAATAAAATAAAATAAATTTTTTTGTTGACCACTAGCTCACCCAGTAGACATCATGCACCCCATGTAGGGTAGTCCTTGGCAGCGCTCGTGGGTTCGAATCCGACCCGCGGACCTTTGCTGCATGTCACCCGCGAGGAAGAACTCGCACACAGATACAGATGCACAGATTACAAATGTGTGTGTGTGTGTGTGTGTGTGTGTGTGTGTCTCTGTGTGAAAGGTTTGTCAGATATTTGTTGGGTGGCCAACAGATGTTTTTTTATGTTATCTGTTTATCGTTGGAGCAGACGATGCAAGAAAGTGTTTTGCGTGAACAGACAATGAAGTTTTTCTAATCTTATTTTTCTTCTGTCTGCAGCTGTTTAATGATTGCTGTGGATATAGATATTGAATACCAGAAAACACAGGGAATTTAGTCACGACAGAGCGCTGGCCACTCTACGTCAAACAGAAGTAGTAACTGTGTTTCCTGTGGTTGTTTCCCAGAATGGACTTTGACGACGAAGACGGAGAGGGACCTAGCAAATTTTCAAGGTGAGAACACTGAAAGCAGATAGCGTCAGTCCTGTCTGAAATGCTGTAGAACTAGTTCACAAAGTCAACACAGGTCCTGTTTAAAGGTATCTGCCGGTACAATACATTCCATTTTTTGAACTGAACATGTTAAAGTTGTTGGATGTCATTTTATTTTACTGCACTCAATTCAAAAATGTGTTTGTAGTACAGTATGTATCAGTTTTCTTAGATTTATAATTGATCTTATCGTGATATCAGGTAATTAACATCTCTTAATATGTCTAAAATGTATCTTTAAGAACCCTGCAGATACCCTGTGTTTGTAACATTGACTGCATGGAGTCATCATGACTTTTTTTCCGTCAAATATGTCTGTTTTCCCTCTTTTTAGAGAGGGACTAAAGTCTTTCTCTGTCACTGCATCTCATACGTCCACTCCCATTTAATTGATCTCAACTTGTTTTCCTTTTCTTTCTCATATTGTGTAGTGTGTACGTCTGTAGGATGGACATGAAGTGCTTTATTTTAGTGGATCTGTTTCTGCTAAATTGAGTGGTGAGGAAGAGCTAGTCTCTGCTGAACACAGGAGTAACTGCACTCTTGATACGGGACAGTGGCATCACGTGTAGGATTTATTTGGCTACAAGAAGGCTCCCTATTCACACTGTGAAAGGGTTTGCCACTGTACGTACACTTTGTACATACATGTACAGTGTTTTCCCTGGGTTTATCGAAGTCTTAGGTGCGCATATTTGGCGGAAGGGGTGAGGCGTTTTTCCTTAAGAAAATGTGATTATTATTATTATTATCATTGCTGTGTCTAAAACTTTGGAAAAGCTAGACCACATAATAAATAAATAACACTCAGAAATAGGGCTGCACAATTATTTGAATTTTAATCACAATCAAGATTCTGGCTTCCCACGATCAAATTTGTGTGATCAAGCGATATTTTAAGTGCGTCATTCCATCCATAGAATGGTCTGTTTTTTGCGTTACATGACCCATTTCTTCTGTAAAGCCGTGCACTTCTGACATTTGTCCACAGTTTTGTCATTAACACAGCTGTATATTGTTAAGCATGAGAGGCAAACCTGTATTTGTACCAGTGTTGTTCACTGGTAACTGCTATCGAAGTTATTGAATGCAACTAAGTTCAGGTCGTTGAGTAATAGGGTGTGAGACGGAGCCTGCTGGACCTGGGCGAGAGATATAGGTAACTCTGCTGACCCGCCATTCGACCTGTGCTGGACCCAATCATAATGAGTCAGCCGTCACTCTGTGTGTACCCTGTGTGATTAGGGTTGAACGATTTGGAGGGGGATGCAATTGGGATTTTTCTGGCAGATATTGCGATTACGATACGATTTGCAATTATTTAAATGTGTAACAGATAAAACATCTCAGGGAGCCTTATAACATTTGGATGGATTAACTATCACTACAAAAAAGCATGAAACATTGAATCTGTGATATGTAACATTATACCAGCATTTATTTAATGAAATAATAGTAAATATAATAATAAAAAGCTGAATGAAAAAATTTAAACCAAATGTTACATCAAACACTCAACTAAATATTCAGATTTGATTATTCGCGGTCTTCATGATTAGCTAATCGCATTCTTTCAAATCACGATTTGGATATGAAAATTATACATCGTTCAGCCCTAGTTGTGGTGAAGCACAGTAAAAAGTCTGGAGAGTTGGCTGGTTGGTGGTTGTCAATATGTGCTCTCCAAGCTTCTAACTACTTTCTTCTCTGTTTCAGAGAAAACCACAGTGAGATTGAGCGACGCCGGCGCAACAAAATGACCCAGTACATCACCGAGCTGTCGGACATGGTTCCTACCTGCAGCGCGCTGGCCCGGAAACCGGATAAACTCACCATCCTGCGTATGGCTGTCTCCCATATGAAATCCATGAGGGGCACCGGCAACACGTCCACCGATGGCGCCTACAAGCCCTCCTTTCTCACTGAACAGGTACTGTTCTTTCAGAGAGCCACAGATCTGTCATACGGGACAGATTCAGATCAAACATTTCTTGTTATATTTGTTCTACCACATTTAATTTCACTTAAGTGGTTTGGGCTGTGAAAAATGCTTTGATATCAAATTAAGAATCAGAATCAGAAGACGTGATTGATCCCTTCAGGATTGTAACGTTCAATTGTAATGTTTTTTTAAAGTCAGATTTAAAGTTAAAAAAAACTAAAGTAAGAAAAAAACTAGTAATTTAATTTCTTTCACTTAAGTAAGCTATACTTTATAAAGTAAGATTAGGTTAAAAAGATTATGTTGCTAAAAACAATGGATTGTACAAAGCGGCTGGAACATGTCAGACTACAGTGATATCAATGTTGCACTATTGTAACTAATACATGATTGCACATAATTGTCCAAAACAACATTATAGTAATGCGATATGGAAATACTTGTTGTGAGTCCAGTTTTGTAAAAACTCATTCATCCACAAAACTAATTGTGGGAATTCTGTGTTTGGACAGCCATCTGGAGAGCAAGATGAACATTTTTAGACAAGTCCAAAAAAACTGGGACTCCCTTCATGAATGCTTACCTAGGTTTTTGAAACCAAGATATAAAGTTAGTAATTTTCAAACCTGACCATAACGGGAATAACAGTGTGCATGTAGAAATAGTAATTGTTTGTAATTGTTACGAACCTCATTCGAAACTAGTAGATTAAACCTTTTCCCATCCTGCTCAATGTCTGCTCAAATCTTCTCCCAAGCTACTTTCATTTTTCAAAATATGTTCGCTCTTTTTGCACATTAAGTCCAAAATGTTCTTCTCGAAGAGGTATGGTACAAGAGTGTGTAACACTCCCAGGGGAGATGTCCTCTGCCTCCAGGGAGACAAAAGAAGACTTACCTTCTGTTCAGTTATTACAGGATTGCTATATTCTGATAAAGCCATTGCTTCACAACAAAAGCACCATAGTAACAGGGCCACAAGCTCATAACATGTCCGTCCTTTTCCAAATGATGAGCTGGATTTAGGGTCTTGCATGTTGAAATTGGACTTTGCTTACCGTGGCTAAACATGCTTCACTGTTTTTTTAACTGTGCATCCTGGGAATGTTCCAAGAAACTGGAAAGAAAATGTCAGGAAACCTTGAAAATGACTCCCTGGGCAGATCACTACCTACTAATCTGGAGAGTGGTTTGAGACACACCCTGAGACTGATGCTTGTCATGATGATATACATTGACATGGAAGGCTAGCCTGTGTGTAACTGTCAAAGGGAACAATGCCTGTTTTGTCATTTAATAAGCTCAGTGGCTCTAACTCTGCTGTAACTCACAGGTAACGCATGTGGAGCAGATACACACTACACACACACAGCGCCACGCTTCCATTATCAATGAAACTGGCTACACCGGACACGAGAGCAGCATGTAAGTGGTGCGTATGCACCGCTGAGATCTGCTCTACAAGCCTAGAAATAGGACAGTCTTCTATTTATATTTTTATGTGAGGTTTGTTTATACAGAAATGGATCATAAAGTTTCCATATTTCTTTTATAGAAATGAAACTAATATACAGGAAAAACAACTTAATGACTGTAAGTGAGCGTAGTGGCACTTTGGTTTTGAGAGTTTCTGTTTCTTTCTGCTTCCTGTAGGAACTGAAGCATCTGATCCTGGAGGCGGCGGACGGCTTCCTTTTTGTGGTTGCTGCGGAGACGGGACGGGTGATATACGTGTCGGACTCGGTGACGCCAGTGCTGAACCATCCCCAGTCAGAGTGGTTTGGCAGCACTCTGTACGAACAGGTCCACCCCGACGATGTGGACAAGCTGAGGGAACAGCTCAGTACTACAGAAAACTCAATGACAGGTAGAAGCAGAAACGTCACTAAAAACTCTCTTCCAGCTTTTTTCTTGCTTTTGCTAATTATTGTAATTATAAGGTCTCAGTGGAGCAGCCGAGAGTCCTCATACCACCTGTCACACACAGCACAGATACAGCTTTTACCATTTAGACTGCCACTGCACTCACTTTATTTTTTACAAATACCAAGCTCTTTCCCTTTCCACTCTGGTGTCTAGTGTGTCTCAGTTGCCTGTATTCTGCCTATGCATAGATTTATTCTCTACCTGTCCTGCTGTTAGTTTTTGATCAGTCTGCTTGCGTGTTGGAACCTTTATTTAGCCATTCTGATATTGTATGTCTCGACGTTATGTGAAATTTCATGAAGTCTACTATTGTCGCATCATGACCAACCCTGTAATTGCTTGTCTAGGTTTTATGACAGAGCTTAGTTAGATTGTGCATTTGATTCAATGAGGTAATGATTAATTGCCAACTTGGAGGAGTGAAGTGAGGCCTAACATGGCTTTCCAGACCCCAGTCTGTCCACCGCTGCTCCCTGGCTAGGTGAGCGGTATCCTTGGCTGGGGCTCCACTATGGTGCTGCTGGTCAGAAATTCAATCCAATTCAATTCAATTTTATTTATAGTAATAGTAGTAAGTAAGTAAGTAGTATAGCAAAACAAGAGTTATCTCAAGACACTTTATAGGAAGTGTGACATAGGCCTATTATCTTTACTCGAGCATCTGCACGCGAAAGTCACCTGACGCCACCATTTAGTAAACCTAGCCATACTGAGAAATACAGAGAGAGTTGTGTGCAGCTGATAGGCTCACTTAGCTTTGTATCAACTCATGTGCACTATAGTTTTAACCATCCAGTTCTATTAAAAAAAAATTAAAATAAATAAATAATCTAAAAAGAAACAGTCTTAACATGCTTGCTGCTTGGTAGTTCCAGGTGAACAAATGGAAAACATTAGTGTATGCTAGCTGTGTGGAGCAGTGTGTGGCTAGGCTTCAGAGCGGGCTGGGTCCAGAAGATGTTTCAAGACGTTTCCTCCAGATTACATGTACATAATGCTCTCCTTGACCCCCCAGAAATTAAATCAAAAAATGAAAAGAAAAGTTTGAAAAACAGTGAATGCACTGAACTAAGTGTGAAATGGAGAAAATAAAAAAGCAAAAGCCAAAAGAAAGAATTCACAAATAAAGCTACCAGGACAGCACTCCAATTGGATAGTTCATTGCCACACAATGGAGGTTTTGGGCAGCGGCAGAGTGTGCATGGGAAATAACAAACTATACTAATACTCCACACACAGGTGGGTTTAATTACACAGCCAATACTGCACAGGTGGAGTAAATAATCCACAACTAGCACCTCAATCCCAACAAAAGTAGCCACAACCAATCCAGATCAGGGTTAGTAAACCCAAACCAAAACGTATTTTTATCAACAATGAATGTTAAAATAAAATATAATATCCCTGCTCATCCAACCCACAATGGCCTGAATCTGATCGACAGTAACTCTACATCAGCTGAGCAGGAACAGGATAGTATTTTAACATTCCTACTTTTAATATTTACATTATGCACTAAGTGTGTGTGTGCGTGTGTGTGTAAGACATACAGTAAGACACTGAGGGTGAGAGTGACATTTAAAATGTAATGCTGTCCAGTATACTCATAGTGCTCACTAGAGGGCAACATTGTCTTGTTAAATCTCTTTCTCTGCATGGTACTCTGGAGGCTCCACGGTCAACTGTCTGAGTTTGTATTTGTGTCTGTCAGTCGGTGTGTCTGACCCCAGAGCCCTTCTGAACCGTGTAATCCACATAACACAATCATCTTCATGTAGAGCTGTGACAGATGAAAACACACACACATACACACACACACACATGCATACATGAGCTCTTACACATCCTCTCAAGTCAAAACATTTCTCCGGGTTACGTTTCATTCAGTGGAACCAAACCAGTGTGTTTTGAAGTCTTCTGCTATTCAGTGTTTGAAATGTTGCATGTTTTCCAGCTTAGTGACGTGGAGCCAGAACACCAGTTGTTGCTGTCTGTAGTTCATTGTGGGAATAATGATAATCCATTAACTGTTTTGGAATCTTTTCTTCTGGAGGAGGGGGGACGCACAGGGGTAACAACATGTTATTTAGTAGGCCTTTGGGGTGAACTTTGGACAGAGCCGGGTTTTGATACAATTCAACTTTATTGTCAGTTTACACTGAAATCCATTTAGCGTTCCCGCACAGCTCCACTCAAAAGAAGAAACAAAAAGAAAAATACACACAGGTTTTTTTTCCTAGCCTGGAAATCCAGACCCAAATCCAAAAGATTAAGGGTCTGGCATTGAGTAATAAAAGTTGCCCCTGTCAAGGGCCGGCACTAAGCGTGCATTTGAAACTCTCACTGCACGCAACTGGATAACACTACAACCAATCACAACAACACACGAGGTGACGTATCCAGAGCCCCATATGCTTAGCTACCAGCGGAGATAACTGGTAGATTAAACTGTCGTCATTTGTTTAGCCCGCCTCTGGCCCGCCTATATCAGATAGTGCTACAAGGGTATAGTTAATAAGCAGCATTACTTAATGCCAGAGTAACTCGCTGAGCAAATTCCAATTGTGCTCTCGGAGAACTCTGGATTTACAGGGTAGGTTTTTCCTGGCTCAGAATGGCTTTATTTATGTCAAGGAAAACATAAAATTCTGGTGGTAAGTAACAATTAAAAATATAATGCTGTAAGGGGGCTTTCCCATCCTGGACCTGGGCCCGGGTTTACCACAAAGTCCAGCTTTTAAAATTAATATGAACAGGGCTAAAATCCTCTTTGGGTGGGCACCAAAACTTTCTCTATGCAGGAAACCCCTAACAGAGTTAGACGACAGTTACACATATAGTGCTAAGATGACAACATATCAACAGCCATGGCAAAGAAACATGTTTCATGATGTCCTCGGATCCGGATCTTAATTGGCAGCAAACTGATTTTGGTTCAACAACAGGATAGACTGATGTAAAAAAGAGTTCTCAAGACTATTGTAGCTGAACAAAGGGACTCTAAACTCTAAACGGTTTATAGTCCCATTGCAGGTTAGCTGCTCCCAGTTCTTAGGCTAAGCTGGCAATGTCTTGAGTCCAGCTCTGGACTTACACAGACACAAGATTGATATGAATCTCCTCATCATACTCTCAGAAAGCAAAAAATAGCATTGAACTTTCTTTAATGCTATTGGTGGAGTCTCTGATCTGCAATGTGGAGACAAATGGAAGAATGCTTATAGACAGTAGGCTAGACAGAGAAAATCAAGTATCACAATATTTTTGACCAAATACATTGATGTTGATTGTAGGGTTGACTATTGGTGGTTTCACAAAATATTAACACAATGAGAGCTTTGATAAATAATCACCAATAATGCAGATTCAATGATAAAGAAGGTAAAGGCAAATAATAAAACAGCTAGTAAGTCTGGTACGTAATGCCTTTAAAACCAGAAAAAGATAACACTTGTGTCATATCATGAGGTTACGATATCCAAAATTTCAGTCTTTATCACAGCAATGTACATCCGTTGAGCCAGACTAGCTCTCCCATGTACACTGATAAAAATGTCATCATGGCACTTTTTTATTTGTCTGTATAATGTAGTGAAATTCAATCTCTGCATTTAACCCATCCCAGTATTTTCCCTGGGTTTGTGGAAGACTTATGTGCGCATATTTGCCGGAGGGGTTTAGGCGTCGTCCCTCAAGAATGGGATGTTTTTCAATTAAAAGTAATGCAATTTCAGATAATTTTGGATCATCATGATAACCATATCTCTGTCTAAAACGTTGGAAAAGCTGGAACAGATAATACATAAATAACTCAAAAAACTTAAGGACAAAACTTGCTAAAGATGTCCAGAGACTAAATTCGTGTCTGCTTGAGTTTTTTCTCTTATCCCAGTAAACGTCTGTCCTGGGAGGAGGGATCCCTCCTTGAGGTGTCTACCATTCCTCCCCCTTTAAAGGTTTTATTTGGGGGAGTTTTTACCTTGTCTGATGCAAGGTTGGTCAAAAGACAGGGTTTGCTGGGCTGTATGGATGCCTTCTGAGGCAAATTTGTGATTTGTGGTATTGGACTCTAATAAAATTTAATTAAAATGGAAATAAACACATAAAACACTATTTGCTTCTCCTTCAGGTTTGCTACTAAGACCACAGGTTTTAAGGAGTAACCAGTTTGTTGTAAATAAGTCTGTACTGGTCTACATGTTAATGGTATGTGTGGTTTGTATGTTAACAGGACGGATTCTGGACCTGAAGACAGGAACAGTGAAAAAAGAAGGACAGCAGTCCTCCATGAGGATGTGCATGGGCTCCCGGCGCTCCTTCATCTGCCGCATGAGGTGTGTGTGCAACTGTGTGTGTGTGTGTGTGTGTGTGTGTGTGTGTGTGTGTGTGTGTTAGGGTTGGGCGGTAATACGGTATCCCGCAGGGTCTTAAAAATAGCAATGGTATCGTTTTCAATAACGTCATTAAAAAAAATGCAATGCCCTTATATAGGAGACAAGGATTAATTATTAAATATACTGTATTTTCCGGCCAATAAGTCACACTTTTTTTCATAGTTTGGCTGGTCCCGCAACTTATATATCAAAATATATATAATTTAATATGTTTTTAAATGTTAATTCATACTGAAAACATTACCGTCTAGAGCCGCAAGAGGGCGCTCTATGCTTTTGACAGCTATATGCTGCTCCTGAAGTCAACTGAGAAAGACTGAACACAAACAAAATGCCCCCTAAAAGAAAATCTGCAGATCACAAACTTTTCTGCAGATCACAAGTAAGTAAGTGAGTGAGTGAGAAACTTTTGAGGGACTGGCGAAAAGGTTACTCTTACTGAAATGAAGAAAACAATGGAAGCTAAGCACAGGCTGAAAGCAAGATTGCTGAAGGAACCAGAGCTGGAGGAACGGGTCCACAGATGGTATCTTGAACAACGGGCTGCCGGAAGAGGCTTGTCAACGATTAGTTACGTCTCCACACCCTGGTAGTTGTTATGTGTGCTATATAGTTGAATAACTGTTAATGTGTTTGGTAACATACCAGACACCTACCATATTCAGCCTGTTGTTCTCATAGCTGAATGTCTGTTCCTGGTCTTGGATTTTGTGAAATACATTTCTAATTAAATGCGATTTATAGTCCAGTGTGACTTATATATGTTTTTCACTCTTCATGACACATTTGACTGATGCGACTTATACTCCGGAGCAACTTATAGACCAGAAAATATGGTAATTTATTTAATGCCTAAAAATGCTTATGTGTGGTTATCATCACGTGACAGTGTGGAGGAGAAAGAGAGAGAGGGGGAAAGATGGCAAGTTGCGTACAGAGTGACATGAAATGAAATGTATGTATTTTGTCAACTGTATAAGTTATAATGATTATTCTTCACAGTGTGACTCCCAAGACATATGAGAAGTGTTTTAGAGAGGAGATTGTCTTAGGTTTCACTGCTCTGTCTGTGATATCAATACATATCTGTGAGATTCATGTTCTGTTTTATTTATTTATTTGTCTTTAAGGTCCTACAACCATTTTTAACATTCAAATGACCTCACTGCAGCCCAAATATTCTAATAACCTAGTTTCTCCTGAAAAAAATGATGTTCATATCTTGACTGTAGACAACAGGGTTGATGTTTTACAAGCTTTTTTATAAAATAAATCCAGACAGATAATTAAATGTAAAAAGGACCTTAGGGTTCAGACGGTTAAAAAAGATATAGGTCACGCCCATTTCTGCTCCAGGATTTTTCCACGTTAAGTTTTTTCAAACTGAATCATGAAAACTGGTATGTATCATCTCCAGATGGCCGAGACAAACAGTTATTCACAGATTTTTGCTACGTTAAAGTATGCGCATTTGGTCTAGACCTACTCTATCTGTAAAGTGTCTTGAGATAACTTTTGTTATGATTTGATTCTATAAATAAAATGTAATTTAATTGAATAATTAAAGTAAATGAAAGTTTATTCACAACTTAACTATTATTGATTAAACCAAAACTATGGGAGGCTGGAAGTCTGGCCAAAAAGAACAAAAGAAGAGAAGAAGCCTGAGCCAACCCATTAAGGGCAGTCAGACCCAGAACCCCCAACCCCCCTAACTAAAGAGAAGTGACTAATAGAAACACAGCCGCGAAAACTAGACTACCATCCTCAAAGCAATAAAACCCCAAAAAAGACAACAGAAGACAAACAGTGGTCAGAGCTGCTTCAGTCTCAGAGACCCTATCCCTGTCTCCCAGTCTGCCTTATATACAGGGGCGGGGCCACACTGACAATCAAGAATCAGGAACACTTGAGATGAACAAAGAGAAAGAGGAAAAGAGCAGGGTGGGGAGTGCATAACAGCAGTTATTATGTACAGTGGGTACGGAAAGTATTCAGACCCCTTTAAATTTTTCACTTTGTTTCATTGCAGCCTTTTTCCAAAAATCTAAAAAAGTTCATTTTATTTCTCAGTAAAGTGTCTTGAGAAAAAAAACAGAAATTTAGTTTTGATTTTATAAAAACTATAAATAAAATGGTCAATTTAATTTGAATAATTAAAGCCAAATGAAAGATTTATTCACAATTTGGGTATCCTAACCTCTCCATTCTGTCAGGTTGGATGGTAAACAAACAGTCATTTTCAGGGAGATGCTCAATTGGGTTTAAGTCTCTGGCTGGGCCAAAAGAACAAACAGAGTTGTTGTGAAGCCACGCCTTCGTTATTTTAGCGGTGTGCTTAGGGTCATTGTCTTGTTGGAAGGTAAACCTGGCCCAGTCTGAGGTCCAGGCACTCTGTTTTCAGACCCAGGATATCCCCCTTGGCCGCATTCATCCCCTAACTAAAGAGAAGTCCCTGAGCTAAAAACAGAAATGATGCTGCCACCACCATGCTTCACTGTTGAGAATTGGACAGGTGATGAGCAGTGCCTGGTTTTCAACACATACCGCTTAAATTAAAAAAAGTTCCCTCAAAAGAGGATTTTAATCACCATCTTGAAGAGCAAACATGTGGTCTTGCACTGAGGAGAGGCTTCCTTCGGGCCACTCTGCCATAAAGCCCCGACTGGTGGATTGCTCAGTGATGGTTGACTTACTACAACTTTCTCCCATCTCCCGACTGCATCTCTGGAGCTTAGCCACAGTGACCATTGGGTTCTTCTTTGCCTCTCTCACCAAGGCTCTTCTCCCTCGATATACAGGGGCGGACGGCCAGCTGGACAATCATTTGAGAATGGAGGCCACTGTGCTCTTAGGAACCTTAAGTGCAGCAGAAATTTTTTTTGTAACAACCAGAGTGCCTTGCCAAATTCTGTCTCTGAGCTCTTCAGGCAGTTCCTTTGGATTGTCATTTGCTCTGACATGCACAGCTGTAAGGTTTATATATGTGTTAATCACAATCAGTTTAATCAAACACAGCTGGATTTTACCATTTGATCAGAAGAAATAGACAGCACCTTTTATGAGGGTCACGGCAAAGGGTCTGAATAATATGACCATGTGATATTTCAGTTTTTGTTTTTTAATAAATATGCAAAAATTTCTAAATTTCTGTTTTTTCTGCAAGATGGGTTGCTGAGTGTACATTACTGAGAAATAAAATGAACTTTTTTGATTTTTGGAAAAAGGCTGCAATGAAACAAAGAGTGAAAAATTTAAAGGGGTCTGAATACTTTCCGTACCCACTGTATTATACACATTTGAAGTATTTTACATTTTAGTATTTTGTGCATTTCCTCAATAATCAAGCAAGTAGACTGATGGCCAAGATGGCGCTGCTCTGCTGGCGACATGGAGGAGGGCTCTTGCTGCAATTCGTTTATTTGTTTGTCATGGCGTCTGCTATGTCCCTGTTTTTTATCTGGTATTGGCGGACACAGTGTGCAAATTTGCTGGATATAACGTATGTTGTGAGCTGTAGGCGGAGCGAGTGAAGTGAATCTGAGGAGAGTGGGACCACTAGCACTAGCATGGCTAATTATGTTTGGCCAAGTCATTCGGAGCTCCGCTGACGGGTCTATCGGCAACAGCGGCCTTCTAATGTACAGTCGGTTCGAGCTGCTTGGACTCCGGGACAGCGGAGTGCTACCGTCGGCTGACCTGCTCCACGATGTGCCTGGGGAGTTACGACAACAACGTGGTATTTATATCAAGGACAGTTGGTGCCGTAACTTTGCAGTGAGAGACAAAATATGCAACCCCAATCTGGAGCTGCTGTGTGTTACCCTGCGGCCACATTACTTGCCAAGGGAATTCACCAACATATTTGTGTGTTTTGTCCATATTCCGCCAAGTGGGAACACCAGCAGAGCAGCTCAGGCAATCACAGACTGTGTCCATCAACATTTACAGAACAAACCTGACGCTCCCATGCTAATACTTGGCAATTTTAACCACTGCAGTTTGAATAAAACTTTACCTGGTTTTCGTCAATATGTTAAGTGCAACACCAGAAATGACAACATCCTTGATTAATGCTATGGCAATATCAAGGACGCCTACACAGCTAGAGCCAGACCTCCCCTGAAGAACTCTGACCATAATGTTATCCAGCTCCTCCCCACATATCGCTCACTTTTAAGTCCAGCAAACCAGTAACCCAGTCAATGAAGGTATGGTCAAGTGACAAAATGGAGGAGTTGAAGGGATGCTTCCTCTGCACAGACTGGGATATCTTTTTCAAGGACGCAGACATTGACAGTGCTACTGAATCAATCACTGCCTACATATCTTTTTGTATTGATTCTGTTATACCCCAAAAAACTGCTAAAAGATATCCTAATAACAAACCCTATATCACAAAAGGTATTAGGGAATGTATTAATAGGAAGAAAACAAATCTGGAAATAAGGCGGAAGTCCGAGCTGCACAAAAGGACCTCAATCAGCAAATGAGAGCGGCACGGCAGCAGCATAGGGAGCGGGCAGAACAAGAACTGTTAGACTCCAACACAAAGTCACTGTGGGACTCTATCAGACAAATGACCAACATGGACACTAAAAGGAAGCCCCTGTTTGCCCACAACGAAATTGCAAAAGCAAATGAACTAAATAATTTCTATATATGTTTTAACACTGATAATGCAGGGAATGTGCTGTAGTGTTAGAGAATGTAATTTGCTGAAGAACTGTCACCGGCCTGGCATAAACTATTCCAGCTTTCTATAGATACGTTCACAATACCAAATCTGTGGAAAAAATCTATTATTTCAGTACCCAAAAAGGTCTGTCCCCAGGAGAATAATGATTAGCGGCCGGTGACTATTACCTCTAATGTTTTTAAATCAATAGAAAGGCTTATGATAGAGAAACTCCATACTGATGTGGATCAATTGTTAGATAGATACCAATTTGCGTACACAAAAAATTGTAGCACAGGTGATGCCATATCAACAATAATGCACCTTAAGGCCTGTTCACACCGGGACGAATTTCGCGCGCGATATTCGCCGACATTTAACGCGTCGTGACTAAACAAAGGGCGTCAATGAGAGTGTGCACACCGACGCGAAAAACGGCACGCGTAAAAGCGTCATTTTTTAAAAAACACCTCGGGTTCGTTTTTTTGGTTTGACGCGCCGCGTCAAAAACTATCCGACCAATAAAATCGGCCCTTTTGCTCACGTGTCTTGTGCTTCTGAAGTTACAGTAAAACACAACTTGGCGGCGCTCAAGCACAAAACGGTCTTACCGAGCACACAAACGAAGAAGACATACGCCACCGTCATCACTGCCACAAGACGAGGAAGAGGCAAAGCACGATGTCCAAAATAAATGTTGAGCTGCTGGTCTCCTTGGTTTCGGGAACATAAAGAGCTATATCTGATTTAGAAGAAATGTTCTAAATACTTGCTCTCTTCTCTGCTCTTCTTCTGAGTTGCAAGCGAGTATCAGAAGCGCAAAGTTGCGCAGCGCCACCCTATGAACGGGGGTATTTCTGTTTACATTAAGCGCCATCTAGTGACAGATAATGAATTAGCATGTTCATTCGGCTCATCGTCAGCGAAAATCGCTTTGGTGTGAACACAAAAAACGCCCGCCGATATTCGTCCCGGTGTGTACGGGCCTTTACTCTGAAGCACTTTGAAAGTCCTGTTGCATATGCCAGATTGCTTTACAGTATGTTGATTTCAGTTCTGCCTTTAACTCAATCCAACCAGATATCATGCTTAGGAAGCTAGTTTAGTTAAATGTAAATCCTTTTTTAATTAGGTAGTATCACTCTTTCTTAGCAAACAGGCCACAGCAGGTGAAGTTTAACGCCGTCCTCACTGATATAACAGTGTGCAGCACTGGGGCCCCCCCAAGGGTGTGTCAGTTCTCCCCTCTTGTTTACATTGTACACAAATGACTGCATTAGCTCTGTGCCAAACCAACATATAGTAAAATTTTCAGATGACACTGTCCTTCTCAGTTTGCTTACTAGAGAAAGCAATACAAGCGTCCACCAGGTTGCTGTGGACAAGTTTGTCAACTGGTGTGATTCACACCAACTTCCTATTAACACAAGCAAAACTTTGGAAATGCTGGTAGATCCCAGATCAGCTTGAGACCAGGGGCCTGTTGCACAAAACCAGGATAAGGGATTAAGCCGGGATATTATCCTTGGTGAATTTAGCTTTGACTCGGTTGCACGAAACCAGATTGAATTAAACCCAGCCAAGTAACCATGGAGATTTATTCTTTGCGGCTAGCCAGGTCCAGAGCAGGCTAACAGCCAGGCTAAGATTAATCCTGGAGTCTCATGTGTCAAATCAGCTGCTGCTCTGATCCGAAATAAATGTGTTTAACAGTTATTCCGTTGTCATCTGCATGTGTTCTGCTTTATTTTTATTGACATGCATTACTTGTCACTATTGTTGTCGCGAGTTTGATTTAAACCCTACAATAGCAGTTGTTTGTGTGGCTGCTGCCCGGGTGGCTGCTGCCCGGTGGCCGCTGCGCAGTGGCCGTTGCCCGGTGGCTGCTGCCCAGTGGCCGCTGCCCGTTGGCCACTGCCGGTGGCCGCTGCCTGGCGAGCGGTCGCTGCCTTCCGGCAGAAACTGTGCATCGCATCATTGTCCACTCTTTGTAAAAGTAGAGATGAGCAGCGCGGTGTCTGTGGTCTGTGCAGCTTCAGGTTTATACAGGACGCTGTGGAGATTAAGTGAGGAAATGCAGCGATATTCCCAGATGATATTACAGTGAGGAAAATAAGTATTCGAACACCCTGCTATTTTGCAAGTTCTTCCACTTAGAAATCATGGAGGGGTCTGAAATTGTCATTGTAGGTGCATGTCCACTGTGAGAGACATAATCTAAAAAAAAAATTCCAGAAATCACAATGTATGATTATTTAATAATAATAGTACTATTTATTTGTATGATATATCTGCAAATAAGTATTTGAACACCTGCCTATCAGCTACAATTCTGACCCTCAAAGACCTGTTAGTCTGCCTTCAAAATGTCCACCTCCACTCCATTTATTATCCCAAATTAGATGCATATAATCCCCATATAATCAGTAAGAATCCAACTACTAACATGACACTAGAGACAAAATTGTACACCTCCACAAGGCTGGAAAGGGCTACGGGGAAATTGCCAAGCAGCTTGGTGAAAAAAGGTCCACTGTAGGAGCAACCATTAGAAAATGGAAGAAGCTAAACATGACTGGCAATCTCCTTCGGACTGGGGCTCCATGCAAGATCTCACCTTGTGGGGTCTCAATGATCCTAAGAAAGGTGAAAAATCAGCCCAGAACTACATGGGAGGAGCTGGTCAATGACCTTAAAAGAGCTGGGACCACCGTTTCCAAGGTTACTGTTGGTAATACACTAAGACGTTATGGTTTGAAATCATGCATGAGACGGAAGGTTCCCCCTGCTTAAACCAGCACATGGCCCGTCTTAAGTTTGCCAATGACCATTTGGATGATCCAAAGGTCATTGGCAAGTCATGTGGTCAGATGAGACCAAAATAGAACTTTTTGGTCATAATTCCACTAACCGTGTTTGGAGGAAGAAGAATAATGAGTACCATCCCAAGAACACCATCCCTACTGTGAAGCATGGGGGTGGTAGCATCATGCTTTGGGGGTGTTTTTCTGCACATGGGACAGGGCGACTGCACTGTATTAAGGAGAGGATGACCGGGACCATGTATTGCGAGATGTTGGGGAACAACCTCCTTCCCTCAGTTAGAGCATTGAAGATGGGTCGAGGCTGGGTCTTCCAACATGACAATGACCCGAAGCACACAGCCAGGATAACCAAGGAGTGGCTCTGTAAGAATCATTCCTAGCCAGTCTCCACACCTAAACCCAATAGAGAATCTTTGGAGGGAGCTCAAACTCCGTGTTTCTCAGCAAGAGCCCAGAAACCTGAATGATCTAGAGAAGATATGTGTGGAGGAGTGGGCCAAAATCCCTTCTGCAGTGTGTGCAAACCTGGTGAAAAACTTTTGACTTCTGTAATTGCAAACAAAGGCTTCTGTTCCAAATATTAACATTGATTTTCTCAGGTGTTCAAATACTTATTTGCAGCTGTATCATACAAATAAATAGTTAAAAAAAATTTTTTAGATTATGTCTCTCACAGTGGACATGCACCTACGATGACAATTTCAGACCCCTCCATGATTTCTAAGTGGGAGAACTTGCAAAATAGCAGGGTGTTCAAATACTTACTTTCCTCACTGTAAAACATCATCATGTGGACTCGATTCTGAACCAGTCAGCTGTTAAATCAGCTGAGAGACCGGCGTTTCCCAGCATGCTCTGGGTCCGCCTGGGTCAGAACTGCGGCCGCCTTGATCTCGTGAGATTATCGTTGCCCACGTGTGCATGACGTCAGAGCAAGTCGGGATCAAGTCGGACACAAATCTAACCGGCATGCAACGGGCGGCGATCGCCGGTGATCAATTCTGCGCAGACTAGGCTCATCTCGAACAAGCCTAACATTTCTTTGTGGCATTTGGAGAAAGGCCTCATCGCACCCCCAACGTTGTTGGTTAAATGACGTGTTTCCATACGTCATAGATAATTAGACTTAGCAGGCTCGCTATCTCTATACTAATAATTATTGCCAGGTGGTGGACACCACTCTGTCTCCGCTCCTGAGCTGCTGACCCTGTACAAACCAAGTTTCTTGCTAAATATTTCTCTTTCCCTGTGTTCTGTCAGGATATCACATTATCATAGCCCTCATGACTCATTGGCTACAAACTACATCAACGCAGCTTTTTTCAAGGGTTTGAAGGGGCTCTTTGCTGTTTAGTTTAATGAAATAGCAGACCTTTTCCATTTTCCTTCTTTCTGTCCAACGTGTGCTGGCTGTAGCCTTGTTTTGTCTGGATGCATCACAAAGGCCTGCGAGTCGCATGAGATCCGAAGTGTGTCATGTTGTTTGGAATTTGTTGGACTGGCATGTTCTCCTGTTCTGTTGCTATTCCCGGCTCTGCATAATTCAAACAACATGCACTCTGAAAGACATTTCAAGCAAACAGTGAAACTCAACCACTTCTGTGACACGTACATTAACGTGGCTGAGAGGAACACAGCACATTTCAGGGAAGCCATTATAGTTTCCAGGCAGGCTTATGTAATGTTCAGCCACAAAACTAGGCTTTCTACAGAAAACAACTGTTTACCACTGGCCTGAAGGAAATTCCAAGAGAAGCAATGGCTGCCTCCAGGGTTCAAGCTCCAGTTTGTAGCCTGTTTGAATTGGGGTTCATTATATACATTCATTTAGGCAACGTTACAAAAAGTCACTTAGTCATGCTTCAGGCAAGCTGTGGAGCTTTAAGTCAGCCTGATTGTGCTGATTCAGACGAGGAATGCTTCATCTTTGTTATAGATGTGTAATTTTTCATTTCTTCTTTTAAGTGCAGCTGCTCGGGAACGCAAAATTAATTTCGGTGTAATCTGACGATAAAGTTGTATTGTGTTGTATTTCAATGGAACTGTATGTACGAAAACTAATATGAGATAGTAATTTACATGATCAAAATGAATCTAGACACAAATCATATAACCCATACAATAGGGATGTTAATGTTTAACTATTTAACCGTAATCCGACAAATAAGAATTTTGACTAATTAATAATTTAATTTAATTTTTAATAATGTATACTCATTATTGATCCCCTATGGGGAAATTCCAATTTACACTGTTGTTTTTACACACTACACACAGGCCTGAAATACACACACATGCTCAGGTCCTATACATGCAATAATGGAGAGATGTCATAGTGAGGGGGGCTGCGACTGCTGAATAGGCGCCCTGAGCGGTTGAGGGGGGGGTTAGGTGCCTTACTCAAGATAGCACCTTGGCAGTGCGCAGGAGGTGAAATGGCATCTCTCCAGCTACCAGTCCACACTCTCTCCCCCTCCCCCATAAAATTGATTGGTTGATCATGATTGAAGTGATCATGTCAACTGTGTCTGTACATGATATTGTTTGTCAAGCAGTGCTGCCTCCTACTGTGATTAGCAGCCATGATTACTGGTATCATGTACCACTGGAATGTAATTTGTGCTTCTTTTTTTTTCTTTTGTATTTGTGTGCAGATGCGGTAGTGCTCCCCTGGATCACATCTCCCTAAACCGTCTATCTAACATGAGGAAGAGATACAGGTACATGGTTGTGACTCCTCTCTGCCTCACCCTTGCTCCCCGTTTGACATGTTCCTGTCAGGCTTCAAAGTCTTGTTGCAGTCTCTGACTGACTGTTGACAGTCAGCAGATAAAATCATATAGTGTGCGATATGTAAAGATTCTAGACCTGTCTTTGTAGATTGCAGCTAGACTTTGGGTTTGTCAGAAACTGTCCAGCTGCTAAAATCCAGATGAGAGATGAGAGGACTTCAATTATCACCTACACTCACAGCAATTAAGCTTTTAAATCACAGGGAAGTGCTTTAAGGACTTCCTTTACCAGGGTTTTGTCTCTCAGGCGACAGCAGAATGCTCTAATCGTTCGATTGATGCAGATTTTAAGGAATGTGTGTATTGTTATACTTACTGTATTGTTGTTGAGTACCTGTTGTGTGTGCGTGTGTGTGTGATGGACAGGAATGGCCTTGGACCCTCAAAAGAAGGAGATGCTCAGTACTCTGTGGTGCATTGCACTGGCTACATCAAAGCATGGCCTCCTGCAGGTAAACACACACACACACACACACACACTCACACACCCTTTTCACCAAGTATTTACAGTGCCTTGTGAAAGTATTCGGCCCCCTTGAACTTTTCAACCTTTTGACACATTTCAGGCATCAAACATAAAGATATAAAAGTTTTATTTTTTGAGAGAAGAATCACCAACAAGTGGGACACAATTGTGAAGTGGAATGAAATTTAATGGATATTTTAAACTTTTTTAGCAAATAAAAAACTGAAAAGTGGTGCGTGCAAAATTATTCGGCCCCTTTACTTTCAGTGCAGCAAACTCACTCCAGAAGTTCAGCGAGGATCTCTGAATGATCCAATGTTGTCCTAAATGACTGATGGTGATAAATAGAATCCCCCTGTGTGTAATCAAGTCTCTGTATGAATGCACCTGCTCTGTGACAGTCTCAGGGTTCTGTTGAAAGCGCAGAGAGCATCATGAAGACCAAGGAACACACCAGGCAGGTCCGTAATACTGTTGTGGAGAAGTTCAAAGCCGGATTTGGATACAAAAAGATTTCCCAAGCTTTAAACATCCCAAGGAGCACTGGGCAAGCGATCATTTTGAAATGGAAGGGGTATCAGACCACTGCAAATCTACCAAGACCTGGCCGTCCCTCTAAACTTTCAGCTCAGACAAGGAGAAGACTGATCAGAGATGCAGCCAAGAGGCCCATGATCACTCTGGATGAACTGCAGAGAACTACAGCTGAGGTGGGAGAGTCTGTCCATAGGACAACAATAAGTCGTACACTGCACAAATCTGGCCTTTCTCAAAGATATCCATAAAAAGTCTTGTCTAAAGTTTGCCACAAGCCACCTGGGAGACACACCAAACATGTGGAAGAAGGTGCTCTGGTCAGATGAAACCAAAATCGAACTTTTTGCCCACAATGCAAAACAATATGTTTGGCGTAAAAGCAACACAGCTCATCACCTTCAACACACCATCCCCACTGTCAAACATGGTGGTGGCAGCATCATGGTTTGGGCCTGCTTTTCTTCAGCAGGGACAGGGTAGATGGTTAAAATTGAGGGGGAAGATGGATGCAGCCAAATACAGGACCATTCTGGATGAAAACCTGTTGGAGTCTGCAAAAGACCTGAAACTGGGACGGAGATTTATCTTCCAACAAGACAATGATCCCAAACATACAGCAAAATCTACAAAGGAATGGTTCACAAATAAACGTATCCAGGTGTAGAATGGCCAAGTCAAAGTCCAGACCTGAATCCAATCGAGAATCTGTGGAAAGAGCTGAAAACTGCTGTTCACAAACGCTCTCCATCCAACCTCACTGAGCTCGAGCTGTTTTGCAAGGAAGAATGGGCAAGAATGTCAGTCTCTCGATGTGCAAAACTGATAGAGACATACCCCAAGCGACTTGCAGCTGTAATCGCAGCAAAAGGTGGCTCTACAAAGTAGTAACGCAAGGGGGGCGAATAATTTTGCACACACCACTTTTCATTTTTTTATTAGTTAAAAAGTTTCAAAAATCCAATAGCTTTTGTTCCACTTCACAATTGTGTCCCACTTGTTGGTGATTCTTCACAAAAAATACAATTTTTATATCTTTATGTTTGAAGCCTGAAATGTGTCAAAAGGTTGAAAAGTTCAAGGGGGCCGAATACTTTCGCAAGGCACTGTACATCCCTCCTGAGTTATGCAATCACAAGTGGAGTAGACAATAACCTTATTTTTCATAAAATGTACCTGGATTCATTAATATATAGAATATTAGGCTAAAGACATTCCTGTTTTGACATTGCAACAAGCTGTTACTATTTAGAAGCTGGTAAGTCTGATTGGTCAAAGCAGGGGTGGAAGACGCATTTCATTTCTTATGAATTATTCACAATAAAAGTCCCCTGTAATTTTGTTTCTTTAAAAGCTTTTATTATGAAGCTTTCATTATGATTTATTATCCTGCATTCACCCGCCTGCTTTGGCCGTCAGACGGTGTAGCAAAAACGCAGGTCTTCCATTCATTTTGAATGGGGGCAGTGTTTATAGGCTGCGGCGGTGTGTGCCGCAGGAGGTAGCCGTGTGAATAGACCCTTAGCAGTAACTTAACTTGACTCTTATAAACAAACATGAAACATAACATAAAGCAGATATATAAACAAAACTTAACCACAGAGATTCTGTTAAATGCTACAAACTTACTGAGAGCTGAACACACTGAGACATTTTTCTCTCCTGCACAACTGCTGTTAGACATAGTTATTTTTAGGTTCATTAAAGGTAATATACATGTTACGTAAGGCCGTCACTCAGAGAAAAATGTTGCCTTCATCACACAGACAAAGACTGGAGTTTTCCATTAGTCAGGTTTCTAATATATGATTATGTGAGATCCAAAGAGCTTTCACCATAGCCTACGTAAGTGGCCAGAAGTCTATACTTGCCCATCAGTGTGTGCGTCAATGTCTTTAAGAGAATAGCAGAGCCGGCATGTGTTTGTGCATGTGGAGTAGAGCGAGTGAGTGACGGTGATTATCTTCGGAGCGAGTGTGGATTTCACTGTGCTTTCTGACCATGTCGGAAATCTGTATCAGGAAAACGTAACCCTCTGCTTGAGTTCATGTTGTTGATGCAGACAGAGAACCAGGGAAATGAGTCGGGGGAAATGCAATGCTATCGAGCCAGAGAGGTGCACATCAGGCTATGACGTAGGGTCCGTGTCTCTATGTACCTACGTACGTAGCCACGGTGTGGATTTATTGCAGAAGCATAAATCACGCTTTTCTCTACTCTCCTTTCTGCTCCAGTCTCGCAGTGCATGCAGAAAATGGAGTCATACAACAACAAACAACTGAAACAGTCTGAAAACTGGACGATATAATAACTGTGTGTTTTGATATCAGAATGCCCAGTTATCCCAATTAAGGCCAAAGTCTTGTCTTCGGTTCAAACTTTTAATAATTTTTCCACATTAAAGTATGGCGATACAGTCTGGCCCCAAATAGGCGTGGGATGGTACTTAATATTGTTTTGTTCAGGAAAAGAGAACACTCGCAATACTCCCTTTACTTTGCTGTTTGCATGTTGTTGTACATTAAAAACCAATAGGGTGCTATCTGTATAGGTAGATGTGAACAGCTTCTGACTTGGCCTGAAAAAAGTTTTTTTTTCATTTTAATCCCAGACACTGTATGCTAATATAAGGCAATCTTACTGTAACTGAACTGTAGAACACACACATACTGTTTAAACGGGTATTGGAATGCACCCCCATTGGTCTTAAATGGCCTCTTAGAACTTTGACCTGACACTGAAATATTTCTCTATAACACAAATACACACACACTCTCCATATGTGTTTTGAAATCATTGACACATGGTTTACTTCCTTGCACTAAAAATACTCCTAGGAATGTTCTGGGCACAATACTGCTTGCAAACAGTCACCGCGCAAGACACACACACTCATCAATGTCAGATGTATTGTTTAAGAGAGACACGCGCTGCAGACACACAGCTACATTAGACATTGAGCAGCCATACAGATGGTGCTGATTGAACTGTTCTAGGAGAGGAATTTATTTTTCACAAATGAAGACAGAGTCATGGTTCTGTTTTAATGTGGAGAGGAGCTGATAGTAAACTGCTGTAGTTTAACTTAAGGAATTTCAACAAACAAAACAAAAAAATTACTGCATATTCACCAGCACCCAGGTCAATCTGGATGTGATTACAGACCTTTGATATGTTTTATAGACTTGTTTATCTTCTTTGAGACCTTTGGATCGGCTGTGGCTGGTCCTTGGTAAACCTGGGATTATCTAGACAAGGATTAGAATATGGGCTTCAAAGGTCATTGCAAAATCAGTATTATCTGGATCTGATCAAATATTTTTCAGCCTGGAACCATGATGAGAGTTCTTTAACTAAAAAAATGCCTGCATCCAAAATCCATACAAATTTAATTAAAAAACAAACTAACAATAATTTTATAAAGCCCTAATTACAATTCTACTTTATGTATGCATCTTGTAATACGCCTGGACACCTCTAAACGCATAACAAGTTCTGATAGAAGTGCTTGAAGAAGATGTATTCTGCAGAATGGATCTATAGCAACAGAAGATTGGTGCAGCTATGTGTTGTGAGCAGTTGTTTAGGCAGCTAGCTGCATTCTCAATTTCACATCATGTCATGTTGCAAATGATCTAAAGGACTATTTGAAGTTTGATTTGTGGGGCCAGACAGAGGAGCATCTTGGATTTCAAAACTGTTTTTAATCAAAATGGAATTGATATGTCTGTTTGTGTCTTTGTCTGCTTCCCCCTTCTCTTTTACTGAATGATTTGTATTAGACAGACAGGAACACGTTTGAATATTTGTTTCAATGCAATGTGAAATGCGAGCAGAGTTAGGTATTGTGGGTGAAATCTGTCTTTCAGTTTGGTAGGCTTATTGGTGAAAACATAACTTATAAATCATTGTAGGGGAACAGTGGCTGTGTCGGCCCTGTAGATTACCTCTCAGTGCTTGTAAAGTTCAAGTAGCAAATGGAAAATTAAGTGGCAAGACTTAATGAGAAATGTCTGTTTGCCTCTCTGTTTCACACCTCTCAATTCAATTTAAAGGGGCTTTGTTGGCATTAAAGTTTCAATAACAATGTTGCCAAAGCTTCAACATACAATTTGTCCAAATATTCGGACAAAACACACCTAATGTCTCTCTCTCTCTCCCAGGTATGACTATACCAGAAGAAGACACAGAGGCAGGTCAGACTGGAAAATACTGTCTGGTGGCCATCGGAAGACTGCAGGTGTGTGTGGTGCCCCGGTCATATGGACCATTTTGATTCTCCTGAAGGAAATATCATATCATACGTGGTGTGTGTGCATGCGTGCGCACGTGCGTGCGTCGGTCCGACACGGCCATTTCAATCATATTGAATTGGGTTAGTGTGTTTGGGCTGAAGCAGTGTGGAGGTGCAGGGGGGAGCGGCCAATCATGTACCCTGAGATCAGACCTGTCCGTGTGTGTTGTGCAATGTTTTTTAGGCAGTGTGAGAGTCCCGTACAGGAAACAGGAAACATCACTGCCCTCTATCGCTGCCACAAGAAAGTTTTAACCCTTGTAATGTTAGTTTTTCTACAGAGCGTTGCAGGAAACCTCCACGTTATTTCTTTTGACAATTTGTTTGAAAGAAACCCAAATTTATAATATAGAAACCTTTTGAAAACCCGAGGACAACAGGAGGGTTAAAACACCAAACACAACAACTGAAGTGCCCAGGAGTTTGTGGAACAGCTGACTGTTTTCTCAGTCCCTCCGTCTCTTTTCTTTCTCTCTTTCTCCGGAAAATGACGCTGTCTTCAAGTGCGGTCGATAATGTCAAGATTTTAAAATTATCTTATGGAAAACAGTAACTGTGAAATATAAAGTCTACTTGGGTTACAATGAGGGTTAAAGAACACAACAGGACATCTTACAAATAGGCCATTTAAGTGACACTCCAACCACCGGACAGCCCTGTGGCGAATCACTGGTTCACTTTTGTTGCTCTTAATTAGGTCTCATTAGACTACCTCCTGGGTCACATTCCGGACAAAAGCTGTGTCCCCATTGGGAAAAGCTGATTTTTGGGTTGGCAGTTAAGGTTATGGTTAGTTAAAGTCTCTAAGAACTGAATGTAAGTTTATGTAATGTTGGGACTTTTGAAACTGTATGCATGTATGTTACAGTTTCCAGCTGGAGTATTTGTTCCTAGTATAATATTTGTTCACAATTCCACAGTTTTGACACCCTTTCAGGTCTCTATAAAAGGCAACAGCTGCAATTTAGCGATGGGCAATATCCACAACAGCAAAAATTTATCATGGATGCTGCGGTTTCCACTATTAATGAATCATGGATGTTAATGTTAAAGGTACCATGACATGCTGCTTTTTGCATGCTTTTATATAAACCTTAGTGGTCCCCTAATACTGTATCTGAAGTCTCTTTTATATAGACCCTAGTGGTCCCCTAATACTGTATCTGAAGTCTCTTTTATATAGACCTTAGTGGTCTCCTAATACTGTATCTGAAGTCTCTTTACCAAAATTCAGGTGGAGGGTGAGGGTGTGGCCTTGACCAACTGCCACTTTGCTCGTTTGAAAGCCATGATGTCTCTCTCTCATGGGTGGGCCAAATTCTCTGGGCGGGCAAAGCTGAGAAAGGGGAGGTAACCTTGCTCATGAGGGTCAAGATTCCAGATCAGCCCATCTGAGCTTTCATTTTCTCAAAGGCAGAGCAGGACACCCAGGGCTCCGTTTACACCTATCACCATTTCTAGCCACTGGGGGACCATAGGCATACTAGGGGAACTCATATTAATATTTAAAAAAAGTTAAATTTTCATGCCGTGGGACCTTTAATGTTAATCTTTTATCTGTCACAGTCCACTAAAACTCAGCAAGTTGCAGCTTTAGTGAGTTGGCACTGCTCCACTATTGACAGTCACTATAAATAGAGGGACTCATTTTAGACTGTTTTGTTAGAGTCTTGAGTGTACGCCAGTGCCAGTGGTCAACAGTAAACTCTTGTGTAAAAATACCGGTAAGGGCTGTACAATATATTGTTTTTTACAGCCCGACTGCAATATACACACCACAAAGAGACTTGAACTGCACTTTAAAATATAACTGTCAATCTTTTGTTAGTGCTGCCTTTTTATATGTTCAATTTGTTCATTGAAAGTATGTTCAAAATGATTTCCTTTAATTTGTTTTAAATTCAACAAAACTTTTATGGAATTTAGCAGAATACTGAAAGCATCAGAACTAAGTTCACTTTAATATCTGTTTATTTATGGCAAGTAATGTTGTTCAACAATTCAACAACGTTATTGCATTTTGCATATTTTCCTCATATTGTTCAGCCCTTATACTGGTGTAGTTGTATTTGTGCTCCAACTCTCCATTTCCCTTGCTAAATATCTTTGTTCCTATGCCTAAATGATTTATGTTAAATATGTCTGCATCCTCCCTCAGGTGACCAGCTCTCCAGTCTCTATGGACATGAATGGCCTGTCCGTACCTACCGAGTTCCTGTCACGTCACAACTCGGATGGTGTCATCACTTTCGTCGACCCGCGCTGCATCAACGTCATTGGTTACCAGCCTCAGGTTAGTTCTGAGGAGCAAAGGGACTCTGTACTCATAATGTTATGAACATTCATCTTAGAGATAGAAACGTTATCTGTTTGCATGCAAGTTGCATGCAAAGGGAAAATTTTCAATTTCAACATATTCAATTCATAAGTTACCAACAGTGACCTTTCATGAGAATGGTATAAATATTTGTCTTTGTGGTAAATCATTGCTTTACTTCAGCTGCAGAGAACCAGTCCTTCATTGGAAACAGGCTTGCATTAAGATTGGACTTACGAGCCACAGGTCCAATTATGAAACATACAGATAGTGGTTGTTAAAAACTGAAAAAAAGACAGCTTCTGGCAGACAACAAGACATGACACATGTGGGTCATTGACAGGCGACAAAATGTAACTGACTTTGCGCGCATGTGTAGCTCAGTTGGTGGAGCGCATGCCCATTTATAGAGGTTTACTCCTCAACGGAGCTGCAGCGGGTTTGACTCCGACCTGCGGCCCTTTGCTGCATGTCGTTCCCCTCTTTCTCCCCTTTCATGTCTTCAGCTGTCCTGTCAAAATAAAGACCTGAAATGCCCAAAATATATTCTTAAAAAAACAGCAACAAGGTAACAGATCTGGGTTTGAATGTTGTTGGAAACATTAGGGGTAATATTAGGACAAAACTCAACAAAATATATAACAAAATGTTGGTCTAGTTACATATTATAAATATAAAAAACTGAATACATGAGGTAAAGACAAAACATAAGTAATAAGTGGGCCAAACCGTTGGGATTAAAGTGCTAAGATATTAACAATTTATGTAAAAGTAAAAGTAATTTGTTTAATGAGATGACAGAGGATGTAATACAACCTGTTTGAAAGATGTTTCTTACTGCTGTGTATATCATCTTCCTAAAGGGAGTTTTACAAATTAATAAAACAAAGCATACAATGGGTCCTGAAATATAAATGTTGCTGTCCTCTTGGTTTGTGTGGTGTATAGCTCCACCAGCTGTCTCTGGAGGTTCCGTATAATCTTGATGACAGTGTTAGCTATTTTTGTGAGCTCACTTTTGCTCCTAATGGTTAGGTTTATTATATAATATTTGAATACAACATATTATTAGCAAAGGTAAAGCGGCTTATTCGTGATAAAAAAACAAAACACAACTGAACTGTTGTTGAATATCAGTTTATGTAATGGAAGAAAACAAATCCGTGGGCATCGCATTTCTGCTGTACAATACAATATGTAGTAGGAAATAGCTGTTGTTTTTTGTGTAATGAGGACATATTTATGTTAACTGACTGTAATCCTGTCCTGTAGGACTTGCTGGGGAAAGATATCCTGGAGTTCTGCCATCCCGAGGACCAGAGTCACCTGAGGGAAAGTTTCCAACAGGTAGGTAGCTGTTAATTTGACCGAAAGGTTTCTTTTTTGAGTCGGGGGGAAAAGAACAGCAGAGATCATGGGCTTAAAACTTGAGAAATGGGAAGATTAGAATGTTTAAGAAATGGGTGTTTCTCATGCCAGGGCCCACATGGATAAAAAAGTATCTAATCTTGGGCCAGAACTCAGACAGTTGGAGCTTCTGCGACTTCAGAAAGTATCATCACGGTGCATTTCTGTACACATTTCTGAACGCTCCAACTGCACGTCCTCCTGTACACCTTTCACATCAACAGAGAAAGTCTGTGAGAACAAGTGCATGTCCTTCTTAATGGCAGTGAAATGTTGAAAGGGCTGGTTAAACCCTGTGACCAGTGATGTGATCACTCACATATTTCCCCATTTTCACATAAATGTACGGCTACAGTGCAAACATAGCATTAGTTAGCTTCATGGTTAGCTCACACTCACCGGGGTGACCTGGCGTCTGCAAAAGAATCGTGCTCAACTGTAAAAGGTCCTTGCACACTCAGTCTGATCCGTATTAATTAATGTGGTGCGAAATCTTTCGCAAAAACAATACAAAATATGACTCTGCTATCGCTCTGCCTCTCTCTCCTTCTCCCTCACTTCATCCCTCACTTCTCTGCTGGCAGTAATGTTACCTCTCTGCCTGTCCTTGCTGCGCTCTCCTTTTTCTGTTTGCTTTTTCATATTCCCTTCTTCCATTCTCCTCATCATCATCCTACTGTGTATTACCATCTTGACAGCAGACTATCTTGAGTTATGAAATGATACGTTGCACTTTGCAAGCATCTTTCTGTGCCCCATCTCTGGATAGGCTCATACCCTTTCTTTGTCCAAACACATCAAAATGTTTGCTACGGATGTGGAAAAATGCAAAGAATTGATGTAAACATGATTGACACAACGTAAGGTCGTTGTTTTGCATGTACATTTCGGACTCAGTGTGCAAGGGCCTTAACCGCCCTACAGCATCATCAGTGGGTTATCTCCGTATTAGTCTACAGTTGTGTTCAAAATAATAGCAGTTCAACATCACTAAGTTCCTAAATCATATTTTTTGGTGGAAGTGATAGTTCTACATGGCAAATAATTTACTAGTAAGTGTTGTAGAGTCATAAAAAACCAAAAGACCCAACAGTCATGGCATGCATGCTGCTCATTCTGTGTAAATGAATCCGTAATTGAAAAGGGCATGTTCCAATAGCAGTGTTGTGTTCAATTAGTGAAGTGATTGATTCTGTGAAGAAAAAGGTGTCAGTTATGGCCCACATTTAAGGAAGGAAGGAAGCAAATGTTGTGCATGCTGGTTCACACTGAAATACTCAGCAAAATGTCGTTCCAGACATTGCTCTGAGAAACCGTGGACTTTGATTAAAAAGTTGATCGGAGGGGGGAAAAACATATAAAGAAGTGCAGAATATTATAGGCTGCTCAGCCAATTTCAAATGCCTTGAAATGGCATCCAAAGCCTGAACGACGTGGGAAAAAAACAGTCAACAAAATGGCAAAGGCTCAACCAAAGATCAGCTCCAGGAAAATCAAAGAAGACTTAAAGTTACCTGTGAGTACTGTTACGATCAGAAGAAAGCTATGTGAAGCAAAGCTATTAGCTAGAAGCCCCCCCGCAGAGTCCCATTGCTGAAAAAGTACAGGTACTGAATAGGTTGAAATTTGCCAAAGGACACGTTGACTGGCCAAAAGAGAAATGGCGCAACATTCTGTGGACTGATAAGAGTAAGATTGTTCTTTTTGGGTCTAGGGGCCGCAGACAGTTTGTCCGACAACCCCCATACACAGAATTCAAGCCACAGTACACTGTGAAGACAGTAAAGCATGGTGGCGCTAAAATCATGTTATGGGGATGTTTCTCATACTGTGGCAAACTGTAGCAGAAATACTACAGTTTTTAGTGTCAGTATAATTAATGTTCACAACCTGTACATACAGCTTGAGAATGTTATATGTTACATTTTAACCAATGTACAAATTCAGTATGTATCATACTGGCTGTCAGAGCTAGGTTGATGAGCTTAAAGTATTGAAACGGTGAGCTCAAGGGAAAAAGTTAGGGACTACAGTATTGGTAACAGCTTGCCACAACATAATAAAGTACATAATACAGCAAAAAAACACTTCAAACAGCTGCTAATTACATTCTTTACGAGTCTCCCTCCTCAGATTAAAGTGGTTTTGTTGACAAGTTGTAAAACGGAAATGGAAATCATGGGTTCGCCCTCTGTTCTTGTCTCAGGGATACCTCAGAGGGTTTCATGTAGACTTTTCACGTTCAGGCAACCACAATGGAAATTGTTAACTACGAATGAAGAACATTGTGATGGTAATGGAATTGTAATAAGAAGTAGAGAAGGCTGTTGTCACTGTAGTTTCAATCACTGCTACTCTTCACCTCCAGACTCCAGCTGGATAATTAGGAAGTATTAAAAACAGTGATATTGATCAGTGGTTCCCTTTGTAGGTGGTGAAGTTGAAGGGTCAGGTTCTGTCTGTGATGTACCGTTTCCGCATGAAGAACAGGGAATGGATGCTGATTCGAACCAGCAGCTTCACCTTCCAGAACCCATACTCTGATGAGATAGAGTACATCATCTGCACCAACACCAACGTCAAGTAGGTTCCCTTACAAACACACACACACACACACACAACACACCACAAACACAGCTCGTAAAGGGCTACGCCTGTACTCATACAATCTGGTGTTACAACACGTAACTATTGTTATTCCCTGGCTGGGCTGTTTCTATTGGTGTCATTTATCATTTACATGAATTAAATGTTTTAATCAATGTTTATTTTTAATGTTAATTATTATGATTATTATGTAAAAATTAAAATGAAGTTAGCTTCAATTCCAAAACGTGCTGTATGTGTCAGGCCGAGGTGCTGATGGTGTATGTGGTATGTTGTGTTTGGCAGGCAGCTACAGCAGCAGCAGCAGGCAGAGCTAGAGGTTCACCAGAGGGATGGACTGACTGCCTACGATCTTTCCCAGGTAACCCTCTTTAGAGACACTTCATGATCACACTCACCCCTACTTTCCACTGGGGGCAATCACTGCCATTCAAGTCAATTTCTGATATTCCACCAGCTGCGCCACAGTGCGTCCCAGAAACGTGGGTAAAAGGGCTTTCCGCTCCGCTAAAGATACGCGTCAGGACCTTTTTCACGACCAGAGATCATCTTGGAGGTGGAAAAACATAAAACACTGATTTTTATAAAAAGAACGCCAGAAAAGAAAAGGCATGGAGTTTAATTGCAGGAGTGCTTAGAGTGCACAACTACGCGCTGCAACAGCTTGCAGAGCATTTGCGCTGGAAACAACAGCCGCGGTACGTCATTTCATGGCGCGTGGACCTCGTGTCCAGAATAACGCGCCAACCATACATTAAGCGGTGCACTCTGCGATGCGGTTCAAAGACAGACATAGCAACAGACATGATACACAGACAAACGCACATGTCAGATTAGCAAACTAGCAGCAACGTGCCGCCATGTTGGAGAAAAGGGATCAAACTGCTCAGTGCTGCCTCCTCTGACATCTGTTGTACTTGTGTCTATGCAGACTGCTTGTGGGTTGTTTGTGTTCATTTTTGTGACCTAGGTCTATCATCCTTAACGTTATCTCTTATGCACTCATACTGCTCCCCACCCACCCCACCCTCAGGTGCCTGTGGCTAGCGTCAGCAGTGGAGTCCATGAGGCTGGGAAGAACATCGACAAGACAGAAATCCTGTTCTCCCAGGAGAGAGACCCACGCTTTGCTGAGATGTACACTGGCATCTCTGGCTGTACGACACACACACACACACACACACACACACACACACACACACACACACACACACACACACACACACACGTCCTGATAGTTGCTTGTCTTTTTTTTATAACCTGCTGTCTTTCCTCTCTGTTATTTCTAAAATGCTGACCCTGGTATGTGTGTGTTTGCTTGTGTAGCGGGAGATAAGAAGATGATGGTTCCCTCCTCTACAGCTGGAGGCCAACAGCTCTACTCCCAGAGCTCTCCCTTCCAGCAGGGACACTCCGGCAAAAGCTTCAGGTACATGTCGATGTGTGTTAGGGCCCATTCAGACTAGAAAAAGCCATCTGGCAATTAGCTGCAGAATTATGTGGCGGTGGGAGTGTCACTCTCAGTTTTTTGCCGACTGCTTACACGGTGTGTTGCGGAATGTGGCTCATTGTGTCAAATAAGACACAACACTTGGAGATAAATATCTCACTTCTATGTCAATAGGAAACTGCAATCAAAATGTAACAATCTTTTCTCAAAATGGCATTTTTGCAACAAAATGATAGTTGCTTGTACCACTCTTTCAAAGCAGCAACAACACACTGATATACTTTATTAAAAACACTGCTCTTTTTAATACTTTGTATACCTATTTTCTCAAAATATTGTTACAGTACAGAACATCTACTGACATTTCAATGAATGCAATGAATTTGAAACCAAAATAAAATACGGTACAGTAATCAATACATGTTACTGTAAACAAACAAAAACAATAAAAATACTTGCAAATAATTGAAATAAAACATTTGTAGTGGTTTTGTGGTTTGTAAAGGATGGGGTGGATGGTTTATGGATCCCGCCTCCTGTTAGGGTCTGGCCACATCACCTCATTCACATCACAAGCAATTCCATCTTCTATTGTTTGCAGAAGAAAAAAAAATGGGGTTATGTGGTTGGCAGTTGTAAACTTTCCAACGCCAAGCTGAAAAGAATTTCTCAATCAGACTGGGTAGTAAGGGGCTAAGTATACTGTGAAGTTATAATGTAATTTAAATTATAATTTTCAGATTAATTTTTGTATTTAGAGGTTGTGCCAGAATAGGTTTATGTGGTTTAATTAACAAAAAACACTATATTTGTGTTGTACTGCACATTGCTGCAGCTCCTCCTTTCACCCTGTGTGTTGAGCTCTCTGCTTTAGCTACCGAGTGAGGCATCTCTGTTCCGTCTTTTTATGGAGTTGCACATACGCAGTACCTAGGTAGGCACTGCTAGCTAGTCAGTTGCAGAGTATGAAGGCATGCCACGCTAGCAGCTAGGCAAGCTTTATAACTTGTGTTACAAAGTGACTACTCCTCAGATCTCTACAGGGTAAATCCAGACAGTTAGCTAAACTATCTGTCCAATCTTTTCTCTCGCACGGCTATTTTGCAGCGGCTACGTACAGAGTTTAGCACCGTCCATGACGATTCTGATTGGTTAAAAGAAATGCCATTAAACCAGAGAATGTTTTCCTCCCATCCCCAAATGCTATGTACAGTAGCCAGACCCTCTTTCAGTGGGCTTTTGAGGAGGGTCTGGCAAAGCGAGACTAGGCTTGTGGTGTGATACTAGTGTGTCTATAGAGGAAAGTGAAGCTTGACTAACTGACTCTGTGTGTGTGTGTGTGTGTGTGTGTGTGTTTGTCTGTCTGTCTGTCTGTCTATGTGCTCACAGTTCCTCTGTGATCCATGTCCCCGGTGTGAACGACATCCAGCCATCAGGGTCATCCAATCAGAATCTAGCTCAGATCTCCAGACAGCTCAATCCCGGCCAGGTGGCATGGTCAGGCAACCGACCCCCCTTCTCTGGACAGGTAACACACACAAATGAAAGCAAACACACACAATTATTACTGTATGTGAAACCATTGCTTTCTGTAGCAATAATAATGTCACCCATGACTGCCAAACTGATTTTCTCTCCCCAGACTCCTATCTCTGGTCTCTGTTAACAGATGGACTTATCTTATTGGTCGTGTGTGTGTGTGTGTGCGTGTGTGTTTCATAATCTTGCTAATGAAATGTGCTGAGCATATGTTTCTTAACAGGCTCATCTGTCTTCCACACACACTGCTGAACTTGTCAGGTCATTCTATTGGACTAAATGTTGTGTTTTTAAGTAACCACTAACTGCATCACAATAACTAGAGCCAGATGATATGAGGGAAAAAGAGGGTTGTATGTTTTCACCATCTCTAAACACAACAGCCATTAAGACATCATATTGGGTGATAGATGTGTCCTGCAGTACGTAGATAAACCTGGAATTCTCTAATGCAGTTGCCCAATATGGGAAAAACCATGACTTGTGTCTAAGGAATGAAAGATTGTTCCACAAATCATCAAGTTGTTTTGGAACCACAACTAGCCCCCACCATGTATTTTGGGCTGACGTCCTTGCAACTGCTGAGTGTGACTGGAGCAAAGTAAAGAAACATCAGTCTGTAGGGTTTCGGAATATTATGTCATAAATAGCAGCAGTTATGAACCATAACCCAAACTTAACATGCACATTTTCTTTCTTTCTTTTGAAGCACACAGAAATGCATTGGTGATACATTGTGTCTCTGTTTTTGTTGTTTTGTGAATTATCAAAGTTACAACCACAAATAGGCATTGTTTTCTGTACAGAAGCATGCACCTTCTGCTTTTTATCAAATTATTATTGTTAATGTTTCTGACTGATGATTAAACCAGGAGAGTCACATACTGTGAGTCAAAAAATATTGTTTATGGAAACATTTAATAAGGACCTAAAAACAGTTAAACAGTAAATAATAGTACGTAGTAAGTAAGTTTTGCAATACAATACTTGAACAAAGTGTTTTGTGAACAAAGAGTACTGTAGAATGGCTTTTTTCACATTGAAGGCAAATTAAATTAACTAATGAAAACAACCACTAATTCCATTTATTTGTTTCGTTTTGTTCGTGCGTTACTTGTTTTGGCTTCATGTAGAGTGTCCTTGGGTACCTTGAAAGACGCGTTAAGTTATTATTATTAGGGCATTTTTAGTCCCTTATTTGACAGGACAGCCAAAGACATGAAATGAGAGAGAGAGGGGAATGACATGCAGCAAAGAACCACAGGTCAAACCCTGGCCCGCTGCGTCAAGGAGTAAATCTCTAATATGGGCACCTGCTCTACCAACAGAGCTATCCGGGCGCCCGGTTGTTATTATTATTATTATTATTAGTAGTAGTAGTAGTAGATAATATATGTAAATCATTTCAAATACAGTGCCTTGCGAAAGTATTCGGCCCCCTTGAACTTTTCAACCTTTTGACACATTTCAGGCTTCAAACATAAAGATATAACATTTTTATTTTTTTGTGAAGAATCACCAACAAGTGGGACACAATTGTGAAGTGGAATAAAATCTATTGGATATTTGAAACTTTTTAACTAATAAAAAAATGAAAAGTGGGGTGTGCAAAATTATTTGGCCCCCTTGCGTTAATACTTTGTAGAGCCACCTTTTGCTGCGATTACAGCTGCAAGTCGCTTGGGGTATGTCTCTATCAGTTTTGCACATCGAGAGACTGACATTCTTGCCCATTCTTCCTTGCAAAACAGCTCGAGCTCAGTGAGGTTGGATGGAGAGCGTTTGTGAACAGCAGTTTTTAGCTCTTTCCACAGATTCTCGATTGGATTCAGGTCTGGACTTTGACTTGGCCATTCTAACACCTGGATACGTTTATTTGTGAACCATTCCTTTGTGGATTTTGCTGTATGTTTGGGATCATTGTCTTGTCTTGTCCCAGTTTCAGGTCTTCTGCAGACTCCAACAGGTTTTCATCCAAAATGGTCCTGTATTTGGCTGCATCCATCTTCCCATCAATTTTAACCATCTTCCCTGTCCCTGCTGAAGAAAAGCAGGCCCAAACCATGATGCTGCCACCACCATGTTTGACAGTGGGGATGGTGTGTTGAAGGTGATGAGCTGTGTTGCTTTTACGCCAAACATATCGTTTTGCATTGTGGGCAAAAAGTTCGATTTTGGTTTCATCTGACCAGAGCACCTTCTTCCACATGTTTGGTGTGTCTCCCACGTGGCTTGTGGCAAACTTTAGACGAGACTTTTTATGGATATCTTTGAGAAATGGCTTTCTTCTTGCCACTCTTCCATAAAGGCCAGATTTGTGCAGTGTACGACTGATTGTTGTCCTATGGACAGACTCTCCCACCTCAGCTGTAGTTCTCTGCAGTTCATCCAGAGTGATCATGGGCCTCTTGGCTGCATCTCTGATCAGTCTTCTCCTTGTCTGAGCTGAAAGTTTAGAGGGATGGCCAGTTCTTGGTAGATTTGCAGTGGTCTGATACTCCTTCCATTTCAAAATGATTGCTTGCACAGTGCTCCTTGGGATGTTTAAAACTTGGGAAATCTTTTTGTATCCAAATCCAGCTTTAAACTTCTCCACAACAGTATTACGGACCTGCCTGGTGTGTTCCTTGGTCTTCATGATGCTCTCTGCGCTTTCAACAGAACCCTGAGACTATCACAGAGCAGGTGCATTTATAAAGAAACTTGATTACACACAGGTGGATTCTATTTATCACCATCAGTCATTTAGGACAACATTGGATCATTCAGAGATCCTCGCTGAAAGTATAGGGGCCGAATAAGTTTGCACGCACCACTTTTCAGTTTTTTATTTGCTAAAAAAGTTTAAAATATCCAATAGATTTTGTTCCAATTGTGTCCCACTTGTTGGTGATTCTTCACAAAAAATAAAAAAATGATATCTTTATGTTTGAAGCCTGAAATGTGTCAAAAGGTTGAAAAGTTCAAGGGGGCCGAATACTTTCGCAAGGCACTGTACTTGTCTCTAACCAACAATAAACCCAGAAATGACCCACCTGAGTTAGTTATTGTAGCTGCATGGGTATTGATTCCCTTTTCTTACATGAAACTTCTTTGCTGGTGATTACTACCTGTTACCCAAATACAGCAGCTGGATCAGGTTCATAGGCAGAGCACATTTACAAATAGCAGAGTTTCATCTTGTAGTTTGGGCAACTCATGGCACATAAACTATCTAACTAACAAAATGATGTCAGATATTTTTCATGCTTCTAAAAATGGTTTTAACTTATTTCAGTTAATCACAAAACATGTTCACATTTGGAATAAAACATCTTTTCGATATTTAATGCCTATGGTAAGCATTCATAAGTAATCATAGTGTGTTTTCAGGAAGCCTAATTAAAAATAGCCAGAGTGCTGTGAACCCTGCTGTACACGGCCACTGTATAGGTATAGGATATACTGTATAGGTAACCAGTATCTGTGCTCTCCAGCCCAGTAAAGCCCAGTCCAGTCCCTTTGGTATTGGTTCTGGCCACAGCTACCAGACGGACCCGGCCTCCTACAGTCCCTTGTCATCCCCGGCCACTTCCTCCCCCAGCGGCAACGCCTACTCAGGACTGACAAACCGCAGCACAGCTTTTGGTGAGCCTTTCTCTTCTTTTTTATCCTCATTTGTTACTGGGTGATGTATTGTAATTTCCCACCTGTGTGGTGTGGACTTCTAGGACATACATTTGCTGTAGAAGTCTCTGTGTGTCTTTATCTGTCTGTGTGCAAACATGTAAATGTAAATGTGCTGTATTTATATAGCGCTTTTCTAGTCTTAACGACTACTCAAAGCGCTTTTACATCATACAGGATACATTCACCATTCACACACATTCATACACTGTGGCCGAGGCTGCCGTACAAGGTGCCACCTGCTCATCAGATAAACACTCACACATTCACACATTCCGATGCGCAGCAGGGGGCAACTCTGGGTTCAGTGTCTTGCCCAAGGACACTTCGACATGGGACTGCAGGGCCAGGGATTGAACCACCAACCTTCCAATTGGCAGGCAACCACTCTACCGCTGAGCCACAGCCGCCCCGTTATGTTGTCCATAACATAATCTCATGAACACAGAAACAGAGGAATATGTGAATGAAACATGTCTACAGCACAGGTTCTGTCCCATGAAAAGGGCTTGGTGACATTGCAAACAAAGAAAACTATTATATACCACAATATAGTGAATATGAATAGCAATGTGGGAGAAGTTCGGAGAAGACATGGAGAACCAAGGTGCTTCTGGAAAACCGTTCGCCACCTCAGGAGGGGGAAGCGAGGAATCATCCAAGCTGTTTACAGTAAGGATGGGATGTTGTTGACCTCAACTGGGGAGGTAATAGAGCGGTGGAAGGAGCACTTTGAGGAACTCCTAAATCCAGCTGGCACGCCCTCTGTGGTAGGGGCAGAGCTGGAGGATGATGGGGGATTGTCTTCAATTTCCCTGGTGGAAGTCGCTGAGGTAGTAAAACAACTCCACAGCGGCAAAGCCCCAGGGATTGATGAGATCCGTCCAGAAATGCTGAAAGCTCTGGGTGTGGAGGGGATGTCTTGGTTGACACGCCTCTTCAACATTGCATGGAAGTCTGGGACGGTGCCTAAGGAGTGGCAGACCGGGGTGGTGGTTCCCCTCTTTAAAAAGGGGGGACCAGAGGGTGTGTGCCAATTACAGGGGTATCACACTTCTCAGCCTCCCTGGTAAAGTCTACTCCAAGGTACTGGAAAGGAGGGTTCGGCCGATAGTCTAACCTCGGATTGAAGAGGAACAATGCGGATTCCGTCCTGGCCGTGGAACAATGGATCAGATCTTCACTCTCGCAAGGATCTTGGAGGGGGCCTGGGAGTATGCCCAACCAGTTTGCATGTGTTTTGTGGATCTGGAGAAGGCGTATGACCGGGTCCCCCGGGAGAAATTGTGGGTGGTGCTGCGGGAGTATGGGGTGAGGGGTTTCCCTTCTCAGGGCCATCCAATCTCTGTATGACCAAAGCGAGAGCTGTGTCCGGGTTCTCTGCAGTAAGTCGGACTCATTCCAGGTGAGGGTTGGCCTCCGCCAGGGCTGCGCTTTGTCACCAATCCTGTTTGTAATATTTATGGACAGGATATCGAGGCGTAGTCGGGGCGGGGAAGGGTTGCAGTTCGGTGGGCTCGGGATCTCATCGCTGCTTTTTGCAGACAATGTGGTCCTGATGGCGTCATCGGTCTGTGACCTTCAGCACTCACTGGATCGGTTCGCCGCGAGTGTGAAGCGGCTGGGATGAGGATCAGCACCTCTAAATCTGAGGCCATGGTTCTCAGCAGGAAACCGATGGAGTGCTTTCTTCAGGTAGGGAGTGAGTCCTTACCCCAAGTGAAGGAGTTTGAGTACCTTGGGGTCTTGTTCGCGAGTGAGGGGACCATGGAGCATGAGATTGGTCTAAATAAATGTACTACCTAAAAACAAACAAAGAAAATGTGAATGTGTTATTCCCAACACTGTTCAGTGCCTCGTCCTCTGAACACTACAGGATGGCGCTAGCACACAAGCTGCAGGAAGTAAGTTACACGGCCCATCTGGAATGACTTTGTTTCACAGCAAATAACGTTTTCTCACATCCAGTTCACTGTTCAGGTCGCTACTTCAGGCTGCGGCCGATAGTAACGTTACACATCGTGGATAAAATTTGTTCGTAAAAGTCTTTATATTGTTTTGTGGACAATGACATGGCTGGACAGCTAGGTTGTCTTTTTGTTAAACATACTGTGAAATTACTTTTACTGATTGCCAGCTGTACACAATGTTATTGACTTTGAATCTTGCTAGCATAGCGTTAGCTCTCTGGCTCGTAGCTGAGCTGAAGGGTTCTACGGTGTACTGAACAGACTATGAATGTCTCACATTGCTAAGGGTGGAAAGTTGTATCTAAGGTTCGTTCTATTCCCTGAAGCAGTGAACAACGTTTGCATTGCATAAAATTCTTATGGGATGGCAATGATTGTTCCAGGTATTAGTCAAACTCTCAGGCGTAACAAGGTAAACAGAGTTATTGTTTGGAAAAACTTTAGAATTTGATTGTAAAATGTATTAAAATAGGAATTAATGTTTAAAAATATTAGTGACCATGGTATACGGGTTAATTCCCTTTGAGGTCACCATTGTCAGGTTTTAATAAACTTCGGCGTTGGACGGTTCACGCTCTGCCGCCGTCCATTAATACCAGAAAATGGACACCTCATCGGGCATTAACCCTTACTTAACAATTCTGATTCCAATCTGATTCTTCCTTTATATTTCAGTTTGTATCCATTCTTGATTCTGATTCTTTGAGGGAAGGATTTCAAACAGGTCCCATGCTTATTACACATATAAGAGTATAATTTTTATTTTGATTCAATTTTGATTTTGATTCAGTTTTACCGGGAATTTTCAGCGTGAAATAAAGCCACACCACTTAAGAGCGCCGCTTACTCTGCTCCAACGCTCCTAGAAGTACAGAGGCCGCTACGGAAACTAAAACTTGCAAGTGTTAAATTTGGAACTGATGATCAAATTCAAAACCAAATTTTCCAAACGATTCCAATAAAAAAACAATTCCATTGGAACTTTTGAAAGTATTACAAGTTGGAACCGGTTCTCGATGCCGAATTCTTGCCATATGTTTGTCATTGATTGTCACCATAAGTCCTTAAACTATACTGCCACTGAACCATATTATCACTGAACCCTTTTAACAATTCCTAGTTACATTTGTATATAGATCAGCAAACATTTTGGGCATTTCTGTTTTGGAAAGAAGAATGAACAATAGAGCTGAAATGTATCACTCTCCCCATGCTGTCACCTTCTCCGGTGGACAGAGAGGAGTTGAAACTGAAAGGTGTTTGAACTATGACATACAGCAGAGCTGAAAAACAAATGCAGGGTGGATTCCAGAGGTAGGGAGAGCGAGCCAGTGGGAACACATGCCCCGTTTCTCAATGTCAAGGATCCTTCCTTGGTAGGACTAGTCCTTCCAAGGAAGGATCCTTCAGGAGCAGGTCAGAGTCCTCCTTAGCATTTGGAGAACATGTACAATGGAACAGGCTATCAAGTGCACGTCATTGCGGGCTCGCGTCATTGAATTTTTTTGCCGCATTTCAAAACACTGGATAAAATGGTTGTGGAAGTGTTAACTGTGCTGTTTAATTGTGCTGTTAGGATGGAGAAGATGAATTAGCAGCCGTTTCTTAATGTCAAGGAAGTATCCTCCAAAGCCAGGAGGAGGACGCTACGTCATCGACGTCCGTCGAAGGACCGTTCCAATGTCGAGGATCCTCCTAATTCCTCCAAGGACTGAGTCCTTCATTCAGAAAATTTCCCATAGAAAGAAAAGGATGCATATGTGTATCCTTCGCGGACCCAAATCACCCACAATCCTATGCGCGGGACTTTGCCGTCTCGTTAAAAATAAAATAGCGGACCTAAGCGGGAGTTCGAGCGGCATCACTGACGGTGAAATAATAATTTAAATGTAAGTATCTTTAGTGTGTGCCGTACATTTGTTATCACCGTTAATGTTTTACATCAATGTACGCTTTAAAGCTTACACAAATTGCTATAATAATTAGGTAGATACACCCCGAGCTAACGTTAGCTAACTGAACCTGTAATTTAACATAAGCTGTTAGCTAGCTAGGTTGCTGTCTTTGTAAAGTTTAATGTACGGTGGCATATTCATCTCTTTTAAAATGCCGTTACCGTATATGCGTAACGTTAGCAGAGATTTAGAAAGTTGGTGTTTATCACTGGTTGTATCTGTAGACGGGAGGTAACACTGCACCGTGTTAACTTCACTAGCAACGTTCAACGAAGGCTGACATGTATGAGTACTTTCCCATGTAATAACGTTGTGTTGTAGCATTCATAACGTAAACATCTTTTTGTTGTGTTAACTGTCTTTTAACAGGACTAACGGAGGCGGTCACCAAGGATGGCAAAGCCAAAGACCAGCAGCGAGACAGAGGCCAAAGAGAGATGTTGAATACATTATTTGCTATATTAAAGATTGTCATTATAGCAATAAATGCTTCAAATTAACTTGTTTGTCTGTGTCATTAAGTTTTTGGGCGTGTGTATATAACATAAATATTCAATGTCTATTTTTCCATCAAATTGTGACCTGGACAGAGGAAACTTCAAACAATAATTATATTCAGATGCTATCTGTTTTTATAACTCGTAAGGTATACATGTTTTAAAAAAGAAAAGTAGCAGTTAAAATTAGCTTGTAGTTTACTGCATAACATTAGCTTATTTTACAGGTCGAGAAATGCAAAATATGATCAGTAACTGCAAGGTAAACGCTACCAGCTAATGAGCTACCACGGGCAGGTATGACATGCAGTAAACTGCAAGTGAGAAAGATTAAATAGTACGGTAGACACACAAGCGTCAATAAACGTATGAAAAGTCATAACACCATTGATAAACACCCGCTAACAGTAAAGGTAGGTGTTAGTGTTAAATGGTAAAGTTGTCAGTTCATAATGAAGAAAACTACACAGTGGACTTTAACTGTATTCTTAAATATACTTGTGATACAACTGTAATCTTACCAGGACAGCTTGGATGACTAACCTAAAACTTTCTCCTTGTCTGCAGTCTGGAAGCAACACCATCATCGGCAGCTGTGTCTGATTGCCCTTCATGTTGAATATATTTGTGTGTACAGTATATAGTAATGTTTGAATACATGTTATAGTAAAGGTACTTGTAAACCTTACGAAGTTTTACAACAGATAGCATCTGGATAATTCCAGGTCCAGGTCACATAAAAACAGTTTATATTATATACACACACGCCCAAGAACTTAATGACACAGACAAACCACTTTATTTAAAGCATTTATTGTTAGAATGCCAATCTTTAATATAGCAAATAATGTATTCAACATCTCTCTTTGGCCTCTGTCTCCCTGCTCTTCTTTGGCTTTGCCATCCTTGGTGACCGCCTCCGTTAGTCCTGTTAAAAGACAGTTAAAACAACAAACAGATGTTTACGTTATGAATGCTATAACACAACGTTATTACATGGGAAAGTACTCATACATGTCAGCCTTCGTTGAACGTTGCTAGTGAAGTTAACACGGTGCAGTGTTACCTCCCGTCTACAGATACAACCAGTGATAAACACCAACTTTCTAAATCTCTGCTAACGTTACGCATATACGGTAACGGCATTTTAAAAGAGATGAATATGCCACCGTACATTAAACTTTACAAAGACAGCAACCTAGCTAGCTAACAGCTTATGTTAAATTACAGGTTCAGTTAGCTAACGTTAGCTCGGGGTGTATCTACCTAATTATTATAGCAATTTGTATAATCTTTAAAGCGTTAAGCTTTACATTGATGTAAAACATTAACGGTGATAACAAATGTACGGCACACACTAAAGATACTTACATTTAAATTATTATTTCACCGTCAGTGATGCCGCTCGAACTCCCGCTTAGGTCCGCTATTATTATTTTTAGCGAGACGGCAAAGGCCCGCGCATAGGATTGTGGGTGATTTGGGACCGCGAAGGATACATACATATGCATCCATCTCTGTCTATATGGGAAATTTTCTGAATGAAGGACTCAGTCCTTGGAGGAATTCGGAGGATTCTTGACATTGGAACGGTCCTTCGGCGGACGTTGATGACGTAGATGACGTGGCATCCTCCAAATTCTGGCTTTGGAGGATCCTTCCTTGACATTGGGAAACACCCAGGGACTTTGTTCAAAACCGCCTACTATACTAGCAGTACGAACTGATACGGCCAAGATGTAGCATGTACAGTAGTATGCAGTATGCAAACAAAAGTGAAATCTGCAGTATGCATGGGACCGGTCTACCTCACCTTCTTCTATTTGATCACTAAATTAAGTTGCGAGAATGTTTGAGGCAAGAAATGAACTGTAGATTTCCATGACGGTTACCATTTAAAAATATATCTGTGTGTCACAGGTTGTTTGCAAATGTTTCACTTCTCTTTATGTGAAGGCATCATTAATACTCCTTCGGTGAGTTTGATCTGTAGCAGTGCTGAGGTGTTTTTTTTTTTTAGATTTCAAATATATGCCACAAGTAATAACATCTCCTGTATCAACCCCTGCTGAGCTCTGTAAGATCCTTTAACATTAGAGAAAAGAGAGAAAAAGAAGAGATTGTTGGCATCTTCAGACCACAACTGCGACCAGGTTACATGTATTCAATTTAAATATGAAAGCAATTTCCTTCTTTTTTCTTATATAGACGTAATTACACGAATGGTGAAGCAAAGCAGACAGTCAGATTCAATAATAATATACATTATTCTGTTTTTTCTCAGCCACACAGCTCATATACACCAGCCTTTTAACACAGCATGCTGCCTCTGATAAGTGCTTCTGAACAATACTAGAGAAAACTGTTATGGTGAGGGGAAATTGAGGACCCAAATGCAGAGAAGAGGGAGGCAGGCGGGGGCAGGTGCACAAAAGGTCCAAAAACAAACCCAGGGATCCAAAACCAAGCAGCAAAGTCCAAAAAAAGGCAAGCAAGAAGTCCACAGGGGTCCGGGGGAAAAAGGCAGGGAAAACTCACGGGAAAACATCCAGGGGAACAGGAACAATACCGGGAACGCTGCAACAAGGTGACGTATAGACAGGCAAGCAAACAAGAATGATCTGACAAGAGACAAAGGGAACACAGGGGTTAAATACAAGAGGCAATGAGATAATGGGGAACAGGTGAGACATCAGGTGAATCACATTAGACAATCAGACAAGCACAAAGCAAAGCTAGACAAAACTAGACAAGACAGGAAACTACACTATCAAAACAAAACAGGAAGTAGAACAAACAGACACTCATTGGGGAATCACAAGACAAAGACAACCACACAAGACGGGAGAAAACCGAGACACACACAAGGAGGCAAGAAGGGAAAAACAAACCCAAACAAAAACCCCAAACCAAAACAGAAAACGTCTTTTTCCACTGACAGGCTGGCATAAATTAAGTTGAGTCAGACAACTCACGTTTAATTTTTTTTTATATTAAACATAAGCAGAGCATTGTGTTTGAAGGCCAGACTGCAAAGTCACAAACACTTACTTTCTGATAATCTTTTATCAGACTTTATTTCATTTCATATTGATTTATCTATTGAAATTACAATTTACACACTGTTGTATATACATCCTATATAATTGAGGGATGTCAGAGTGAGATGTAGGTGCCTTGTTTAAGCTTTGGCAGTGCCCAGGAGGTAACTGTCTCTCCAGCTACTACACTCTTACTTTGGTCCGTAGGGGGACTTGAACCAGCAGCCCTCCTGTTACCAGCCTAACTCCCTACTGACTGAGCTACTGCTGCCTGATTTGGATCTATAGTGATTCTCTTAGCCTTTTTTCTTACAACAACTGGTGTAAATAACCTGTATGCAGGGTAGGACACCGCCTATTGTATTGTCAGCCAAACAAACCGCTCTATGCAGTCCTCTTCGTTGCTGCTTCTGTACCAGGCAGAAACCCGTAGGTGTCTGAGGTGAAACAGTCTCTGCAATGCATTTCTCACCGCTGAGTCAGTATTCCGCCTCCAGATCAGACCCTCGGTGATTCAATTCAATTCAATTTTATTTATAGTATCAATTCATAACAAGAGTTATCTCAAGACACTTTACAGATAGAGTAGGTCTACCATACTCAAGAATTTACAAGGACCCAACAGTTCTAGTAGTTTCCTCCAGAGCAAGCAACAGTGCAACAGTGGCAAGGAAAAACTCCCCTTTGGGAAGAAACCTCGGACAGACCCAGGCTCTTGGTAAGCGGTGTCTGATGACCGTTTGGGGTTAGAATGAAGAGTGGCAATAACAGTCCCAAAAAAATAGTAGTTTGAAGTAGTTCTTTGTAGTAGTTCATGGCATAGCAGCATTACAAAGCACAGCAGGACGTAGCTGGGCACCGCAGATCGTGGCAGGGAAGGGAACGTGTAGCGGGACCATGGCAACTGCTGTAACCATGATTTTGGAGCCTCCCTGATCCGAGGAAACATGCTGGGAGAAAAAGAACAAAAGGACTCCGGGGAATGAATCCCCAGAGCTAGGTTAGTAACAAGCATTTCTGGGACATAGATGCACACAAAATAGAAAGATAGAAAGATAGTAGAAAGGAGCTCAGTGTGTCAAAGGAAGTCCCCCAGCTGTCTAAAACTATTACAGCATAACTAAGAGAGACAGGGTAAAGAGAGGAGCCTGGTCAGGCTAGAACTCTCCCCAACCGGATCGGGCTGTATGCCAAGTCTCCCTTTAGTTTTATTATATTCTTGATTATATGATAGATAGATCTGACAACTATGACAAGAAGCAGGTGGGCCGGGTTAGGCGGACGCTGCGACTCCTCACTCCCTAACAAAATTAAATTCTATGCCCTAACTATAAGCTTTATCAAAGCATAACCAAGAGAGACGGGGTAAAGAGAGGGGCCTGGTCAGGCTAGAACTCTCCCCAACCGGATCGGGCTGTATGCCAAGTCTCCCTTTAGTTTTATTATATTCTTAATTATATGATAGATAGATCTGGCAACTATGACGAGAAGCAGGTGGGCCGGGTTAGGCGGACGCTGCGACTCCTCACTCCCTAACAATATTCAATTCTACACCCTAACTATAAGCTTTATCAAAGCATAACCAAGAGAGACAGGGTATGTGATGTGGACACCAAGGTATTCATATTCAATATCTTCAGAACAGTAGTGTAGAGATTTACTTTTTTTGTAAGGAGGAGAGTAGCCGAGCTGATCCGCAGCCATTCTGCAACCGGTGGAAATCAGGTGTTAGCCCAGGCCAAGACAATTGTGATTGGTTTAAAGAAATGGCAATAAACCAGAGCATGTTTTTCTCCAATTGAGTAATGCCGTGTGGACTAGCCTAGACCTTCCTCTGCAGAGCTGTGGAGGAATGTCTGCCAAAGCGAGACTAAGAGTAGAGAGATAGGCCACGTCAAGCAGTTATTCCTTGTGATCGTACAGCTTCCAGAAGCTTTGTAATCCAAAAGTTTTAGCCCTTGTCAAGACATTTCACTCTGAATCAAAGTGGTTAACTGAGTGGGATCTTGTTTCCTGGAGCCACACACCATAGAACACAAAGAGAATGTTTCAGTGTGTGTTCAGTTAGCAATGGCTCATCAGCCAGCTGCTCAGGCCTGCTGATGTTTGTCGTCCACACTGCTGTGGGAATAAAGCCTGTCCAGCATGCAACGGCTACTTGATAGCCTTTTAATGAACACACACATTAGCCAGATTGATTATCTCTCTCTCTCTGCTGCCTCATCCATCTATTCTTTATTTCCCCTTTTGTTCTTTCTCCCAGGCTGATTTTGGGAGTTTGATTTTACACTCAATCCATTGCACGCACTCTGTCGTTCTCTCCTTCTTCTATTCTCTCATTGTTGTCAGCCCATTAGAAGGATGAAGTCAGTTACAGTCAGTATCATTAATTTTCTCTGTTGATACCTGTGTTCATCAGTATTGAGTTATGACAAGCTCGTTTTTTTTCCTTATCATGAATGCTTTCCACTTCATGTATACACAGCCAGCTGTGTGTTTGGTTAATTACTTTTCCACTGTATTTGTTTTGTTGTATTTTTTACATGTGCTCTCTTCACTCTCTTCATCAGCGGCTCAGCCTCTCTTGTTTCTGCGTGTATATCTGCGTGTACTGTATATCTATATCTGGTGTTGGAGTGTGTAGCTGCTGTTTAGAATTGCCATCCAGGCAATGTGTTTGTTTGTGTATGAGCGAGAGAGAGCCAGAGAAAAGAAAGAAAGTCCTCAGCCCCTGAGAAGGAACAGTTAGAAAGAGTTGTTTGCACAGCATCTAAGATCATTGGCTGTGGCCTTTCCTTTGTCGCCTCCATATGTGCCACATGTATCGGATGCAGGGCACAGCAGGTGATTGCTGACTTCTCTAACCCTGTAGCTCCTTCTTTAATCCCCTCCAGAAGGCGATTCCAGAGTTTAAGCTTGCCTGCGGAAAAGCACATATCCCCAAGGCTGTTGTTGTAGAGCAAGCATCAGAAAAAAGCACTTCAAAACAAATGTATTAGCACAAAAACCTTTAGACTCTGATCTTATGTATAATTGTGATAACTATTTTTGTTACATATTTATATAGATGGTTTGCACATGCAAAGACTACTATTAAAAGTGTTTTTATTAAAACCCATCATATCACATTCAGACAGGACACATTAAAACACATTTACATAAACAGTCCTTACACAAAGCTACTTTACATTAAAAGCAGCAGCAGGTGCTCCATGGTGAGAACGGGATCCACGGTAAATAAATAGATATGACGCACTGAGCTGTGGCTGTCCTTACTGATTAAGATATTTTTATAGCAATGGGGACAAACATTTTTCTAAAGATGGACTCTGTCTTTGCCTTTTCCCTGATCTGGATTTGTGATATCGGGCCAATCTGATACTTATATTTACATGTACCATGTACTTATACCATTACTATACTTACACTGACCATAATACCTTTAGCAACAGAAGGTATGCAATGTTGGTGGATTTATTTATTTATTTTCATATATTTGTTTCTTGATCCAAATGCTGAAGTTCCTGGTTCAAAACTAAACAGCTTAAATTGTTGATATGATATGGATTTAATTAAATTTTTTATCTGGAAGACTGATTCTTTAAATTGATCACTCCATTGGAGTTGTTGGAACTACAGGCGCTCTCAGGTCAATCTGACTGTACAGCATCACAGTTAAGTGGAGTGTCTTCCCGTACAGACACCAGCTGGCAGAGAGCACACAAACCCCGGCAAACCTGGAACTGTTTACTAAGGTTACATTTACATTGCTAGATAAATATATATCTTTTGCTATGTTTCACCCTCTCATTCCCCCTGCTCTGGCGGTTCCGAGCTCATAAACCGTAACCATTTGGAAACACTGTTTTGGTTTTGAATCTGCGGGGTTGTCTTGAAAATGGAGACCTTTGGCAACACTGACGCCATCGTTTCTCCTCCTGATCGGGTCTTATCGGTCATGACGTCTCGTTCTCTGAGTCTAAGCTAATAACGTTACCATGGAAACTAACAGCAACGGGCAGAGTATACATGCCATCTCATGTTTATGCCTAATATACAATAATGTTGATGAGATATTTTGGTTTGGGCCTGATTAAATAGGAATTAAAAACTTGTGTGCACACTTGTGTCTGTTAGGGCTGCTCGATTATGGGAAAAATAATAATCACGATTATTTTGGTCAATATTGAAATCACGATTATATAACACGGATACAGCAATACACGGATTGGATACAATGGATATTGTCCAGGGTATAATCTTTTAGTGCTCTTTATCTCACAAAAAAAAACTTTGGATCAGAATAAAATCTGTTTTACTAATGTGTCGTGTCAGCTTTACAGATATCATATATAACTTTACACAGCTAATGAACAATTACAGATACTTAACACAATATTGCATCACACGTCACATTTTCACTCACTATGACCACTACTAGCCTACTGTCATAACTAAACGTCCCAAAATATGAACAATAATGTTGCCCTCAGTGGGCTTATTTACTTAGCTAGCTAAGGAAAAATCCAGCAAATAGACGGTACCTTAGAATAACGTTATGTGACTCATGTTGCCTCATTTTACATACAGTTTACCAACTAAACTAAATGCTGAGGGAACATTACTATGTTTTTTCATGTTGGTTTTGAGTGGTAGGCCTATACACCCCCACTAAGCTGGAAAAAAGTTTTGCCTTTTTTGCCTACTAAACACTGCTGTGGCTTACTCGCGCTGAGTTTTTAGGTCCAGTGGATGCACACGACTTGCCCCCCTGACTGCAGATTTTAGGGCTTCGGGAGGGGCGAATGTGTATGTGTGGATGTGCACATACACATTCAGGACACAAGACAAAATAAGAGTCTTCTTGCAACACAGAACATGGCAAAATAATATTTTTTTCCCGATTATACTATTTTGGTGATTGTTGGGAGCCAAAACATTTAATTAATTGCACAGCCCTACTGTCTGTGTTGTCAGACTCAATTTAGGACTTAAGAGTGATGAAGTTGCAATTACTAAAAAATGAAGTGAATACATAGTAAAGCAAGACAGAAAGTACCATGTCACAGTACATACTCATCAGGTGTAACTGTATTTAATAAATTGTGGTTAAATCAAACGCCTGTATGAGTTGTAACCCTGCATGTGATTCCAGATGTGTCGGGGGAGAGCAGTCAGAGTGGAGCCCAGTTCCAGGGGCGTCCCAGTGAGGTCTGGTCCCAGTGGCAGAACCAGCATCACTCACAGCAGGCCGGTGAACAGCACACACACCCCAACCCCAGCCAGACAGAGGTCTTCCAGGTAACACACACACACACACACACACACACACACACACACACACACACACACACACACACACACACACACACACACACACACACACACTTAGACATTACAACCGCTTAAGATAGAAAATAAATGGCAAAGCAATTTTAAAATAGCCTAGGGTGAAATCTACTTTATATTTCACTTGTTCAGACATCACTGCATCTTTTTGATGTGGGATTTGTTTTGAAAATAGAGTTATTGATTTTTTTATTCAATTTTTGTTATTTAAGATGACATATAATTTCACTGTCACTTTTGATAAGAGGACACATATGTTGTTGTGCTGCACAGTTTATACAAATAAATATTTTAATCATTTGTCTGCAGCTCATTCTGTTACACAAATTGTTAGAAAAATCGTGTTGTAAATCGTATCATTACATCCCTATTAGACAGAGTGTCTTCCAGCTGCTGGCTGCTGACCACTGTACACAGATATGTGATATGTCTGTCCACCCCACCCCCGTCCCTGTGTCTCTGCAGGACATGTTACCGATGGCCGGCGATCCCACCCAGGGAACAGCCAACTACAACATTGAAGACTTTGCTGACCTCGGCATGTTCCCACCCTTCTCTGAGTAAAGAAAAAAACCTTTTCTCCATGACTCTCCCTCTCAGAACTGGACTGATGTTTGCATTCATCTGTCATGTTGTTTCATTTTTCTTCAATTGCTGGATCGCCAACACACAGCTGATGTGCAGCACGCTGAATGTCTGTCTACACGTGTCATACACAACACACAGTTCGCTTACCGGTTGGGCTCCGCGGCCTGCAGTATTTATCTGTGAACTTACAGATACCTCATCTTTGTAGAAAGGAACCTTGCTGACAGATGGAAGGTACACCACTCAACCTGTATCAGCTCTCTGACTGTCATCACAATGTTACACACATTGTCTCAAGCTCTTTGAACAAACGAGGCGGTCTGGGACATTCAGGTTGCTGAAACTGTTCCCTGCATTCAGCACCAGCATGACCAGAGGGGGGCAGCCAGGTGATTCTAGCTCTTTTGACTCTGATGAAACACTAGTCCTCTAATAAAGTTTGTTGCCTCATGGTCGTGTGCTCCAGAATACTTTGGACTAAATCACTGAAGTCTGTCCTGACCAGATTGACGTTCTCTGAGAGCACCGGACAGGTCTGCAATTCCCTGTGTGTTAAACCTCTTACTTCATGTGATTATAGCTGTATTTGTCAGAGGCTAATATCAGTATTATTATCCAAGATTTTACACTTTTTTCTCTTTAAAAATGTTCACATGGTAGAGCTATGGCGATATGGAAAAAATTAGATATCACAATATTTTTTAACAATACCTCAAGGTCAAAATTGCGGCAATATTGTAGGGTTGACTATTGATCCCTATTTACCTATTGGAAAATAACATCACTACTGTAATGCAGCCTTTAAAACCAGGAAAAGACAACACTCATGTCAGATCACAATGTTACAATATCCAAAATCTAAGACGATATCTTGTCTCATATATCGATGTATAATATCGGCACCATTTTTGTCAGCAGATTAGCTTAGTTGGCTAATGGAACCAACTGTGTATCTCATAAATTACCCCACTTATAATGCCCGAAATGCTACCAAACTTCTACAGTAGTACAAATAGGTTATGCACTTATAAAACAATGGATTGGAAAATTTGTAAGTACAGCAGGAGTTTATTTAAATAACGCTTGCCTGTTGGCTTCTGCTCTCTGCTGCTACTGCTACAGGCAAATATATTTATTAATTTAATGATTAAATAAGATAGTGTCTCCAAACTTACCTCAATTATAACTAGTCTCCTGCTAGTTGTACTACAGCACTTTAATTTAAAAAAATAAGTTAAATTAATCAATCATGACCTCAAAGTATTCAGTTAATGAGCTGCGTTTAATACCGGTTTACGGTAGGCCCACCCATCATGATTGAGCACACAGAAATGTGCACAGAAGATATTAGGCTGATGGGTCTAGTAGTAGGCTATGCAAGATTAGCTGTGGACAGGTAATTGAATGACTTAATTAAAAAAAGAATGCGTTAGACTACTAGTTATTGCCTAGTTGCTGTAACGTGTATGTCTCCACACTAATCTGTCATTCTGCTGTCAACAAAGGGACATACTCTGTCAAGCTGGGTTAAAGCTATGTTTATGGTTGCTGCATGAGGTGCGCGAGCCGTAAAAAGACATCACCGCTGCTGTTTCCAGCGCAAAGGCTCCGCAAGTTGTTGCAGGGTGTAAGCTACAGGGTGACTGCTCCTCAACTACTGCAGAACATTGCAGCCCATGTCACCTGTGACACAGGTAATATTAGCCCCTCTGACAAAAAGTAGCACCTTAAGGTACTGGGCCCAGAGAGTCTCTGCTACAGCCGGTCTGTTCCGGATGAAGTTGTTTCATGCAGGCCTTTTTGATGGGATTATTTAAGCTATGTTGGTGGACAACTGAAACACGCTGCAGTAAATTTGACCTAAATTGTAATTTATTGATTTTACAGTAATACGTTATTATATCATTTTATCATTTCACTCTACGTGATGGTGTTGGGGTAGAGCTGACAGTGAGTTCTGCTGCACGATATCCTCACATTTGATTTAACTGTAAAAAGTTACACCATGGTAATAAATCAAGACTTATCTGTTGAGGAATTCAGACCTGTCCTACTCCAGAAAGGTTGGCCAAAGGTTTTAGAGTTCTGATTGTGACTGGGTGGAAAAATAAAGCTTGCAAAACATTGGCTTACTCTATGAACATTAAAAACTAAAATAGCTTTTTATTTGAAAAATGTTAAGAATAGGTCTGACACCATGCCTATAGAGTGTGTGAGAGTGAGCAGAACATGATAAATGCTGTAGATCTCATCACAGTCTTCACATCCCATATAGCAATGGTTTCTGTAAATATGTGTTGCTTTACTTCATAGCATGATTATATTGTAGTGTGAACACAGCCAACAACGTGGCAATAACCCGTACCATCTCATACATTTCACCTGCTGTCAGTAGCCAGCTACGCTGACTATGCTGTTGCCACAGCAACCCATGCAGATAGGTTGGTGATGTCTGGACACACAAATGATGATCTGATCACTTGTTAATAACAGCGCAGACAGTCAGTCTCAAATTATGGAAACAAATCGGATTTTCCTGCAGTCTGAATGTAGCCATGGTGACATCCATTCAGGAATAAGTGTCATCAGGTGACTTCAGCTGTCAGTCCAGACAGGATGTCACTCACTTATTCACAGCACGGCCAATAAAGTTTAAAAAAATAAATAAAAGTAGAACCAATACTCAATTGATCGCCTCCTCTGGTTGTACCTGCAGTGACTGTAGAGAGCAGTGTTGATGTTCATGCCAGTCCCAACACTACTTGCCTCTTGCACACCACCGCTGCCAAACCCCCACAGGAGAGCTGTCCGTCTCCGCCTGCTGCCGTTCCTCTCTTTCTCTCTCTCTCTCGCCCTCTCTCTCTCGCCCTCTCTCTCTCATCACCCTTACTGTGTAAACTTTATGTAGTGATGTCCACACCTCTAGAGACAAAACCTGATGCAAGTGTAGAAGCATTCTATGTATAAATTCAAAATAAAAAACAATACAAAAATTAAAAACCTCATTGCAGACAGTGGCTAAGCTAAGGCTTAAAGTGCACTTCATGAGGCTAACTGCTAATCTCATCAGCCTGCTTTAAAAAGGGAAAAAACGCCATACCGTTCAAGCAAAGCGCAGTATTTACTAGTGTATTGGTGTTCTTCAGCTTTGGCTACTTGACTTTATTACTTTATAACCTTTTGAACTATTAAGAGACTGAATAATACTTTCTAGTGGGGGAGCTTTTACATGATAGATTGTATAACGTCTCTGACAGACGGATGGGAGAACAGACATCAGAGTCCTTTTGCTAAAGATCTCAAATTGATGGGTTTTTTGTAAATAATGTGATTTTTATGTTGACTCGTGTTATTTTCACACAGTACATGTTTTTTGTGTAGGTTTTAATGATATTGTGTGCAATGTGAGTACATATTTAACTATTGGTATTTAGTTAGTCTATTAATTGTACATTGAGTTCTAGACCTGTATAAATTGTGTAAATGTGACCCATTATTTTTGTGTAACAAATTGTGCTTGTGACAATAAATTCTTATTGGTTACGTGGCTTCCAGTCACAGTTTAAGTCTTTTATTATTTAGACGTGTTTCACCTTCAGATTTGGGTTTTTGAGAACCACACTCCTTTTTGTGCTAAACTGTAACTGTACATAACTGCCATAACCCATATTTTAGGCCCGGCAGGTTTGGGCCGGGCCAGGCTGAAATTTCTCCAACTTCCCCCCGGGCTTGATCCTGGGTCGGGTAAGCGTTTCCCACTGTGTTTTATTATGCGAATGAAGACCTTATAGTCTGTGTAATGTCATGATTAATGTAATATGTGATGTGGGCTTTGTGTGACTACATCTTCTGGATATTTGTTCAGCTTACACGCATGTATAAAAGCAGTGGAAATTCAGGATTTTAGTCAGACTTGGGCCCAGAACAGCTGTCGTGGCTCGGGACTGGAAAGAGGGTCGGGCCTGTACTTTTGGGCCTGATCATAGCTCTAGTGTAGGGGTGTCAAACTCTATTTCACTAAAGGCCACACTGGAAAATAAGAATCACATCAAGAGCCAGACATGTATATATTTATTGACATGCTTTTATTTAATAAAAACAAGTCAGGAAGAATTATAATAACTTCAATCACCCCTCTTTCTCCCTAAATTGATCAGCTGGGTTGAGGCGGTCACTTTTCAGTTAAACCAATTAGAATAAGCCATGAATTTCACAAGCCATGGTTATTTCAGGCAAGAGTGCAACCCTCCTCCCCTTCTACCTCCAGTCATCATCACCCACGGCACCCTGGGTCTTCCTCCAGCAGACCGCTCCCATCAATCCCTTCGGGCCGGTCTTCGGGCTCTTTCACCACCATCACCAGTGTCTGTGTGGGATAGGTTTTGGTTTCTCTACACCTTTAACCCTCATGTTGTCCTCGGGTCAAATTTGACCCGTTTTCAGTTTTTTTATCATACAAAATGAGCGCTGAAAATATCCACATTACAAATATCAAATAACTTTGGAAAAAACATCCAAAAAAGCACCCACAACATTGAAAAAGTGACAAACATTTTTGGAAAAAGCGATAATATTGTTTTGTTTTTCGTGGTTGATGGTAAGACAACACAAGGGTTAAAAGATAATGATAATAACAATGGATTCTAATCTACAAAGACTCTGTCTGGTCGACATAAAACCCTAAAAAAGTCAGAAAAAAGTTCCTTAGCCATCATAAAGTTTAACAAATCAAGCAAAAACAATGATTACATTTGTAAAAGCAGCTACCGCACAGCTGACTCATAACAACCTGTTTCACGTCCTGAATAGGAAATTATGAATGATCATAGTTTGAAAAACAGTTTTTGGTTTGGTGCACAACTAGGCGGGCCAACATCTATTGTGAACCTAAATTGGTTGTGGGCCTTGAGTTTGCACGTTGTGTGAATGTGTGAATTAGCAGATTAATATTTTACCAACAAAACATATGATCATCTTCTAAAATGTGATGCTTTGTTAGGGATTAAACCAACTAACAGCATGTAAAGTAGTAGGAATGAGCTCCACCTTGATCAACTACAACAGTACAATTATTCCCCCACATTATTGCATGAGTAATAATAATAATATATGATAGTATAATACTCACAGAAGTCCTTTTATTGTATAAGAATCAGGTTAAATGGCCAAGTAAGTGAAACAGCTCTTAAAGTACAGACGCAGAAACTGACATACTGCTAAAAAAACAAACATGTGTAACCCATATGAAATATAGAGCTTCTAAACCCTTATGTGTTGTTTTGAGATGCAGTTACGCGTGTTCTCCAGCCGTGTGCGCTTGGTACAGTGTGATTGTAATAAGCAGTGAGCGGTACCTCAAGTCCCCACTTTTGTAGCGGGTGGGGTTGGGTGTTTGAATGCAACTCCTAGACGAGCAGATGGCAGATAAGCAGACACTAGCGAACGGAGCATTTCCCGGTATAAAATGTCGTAAAACAGTTCCAAAACCTTGATTAATCCAGTCACATTAAATTGTGTTAATAAGTTGCTCTTTTATTATGTCACGAACTGTGAACATATTGGATACAATTCCTGTTGAGTTATAAATGTCTTTGAACGCCAGTGAGTAGCCGCACGTGTCACATGATAATATGTTGTTTTGCTAGCCACTGTGAGGAGAAAATAAATGATAAATGCTGTTTAAGTTCCGATACTTAAGCTATAAAACCAAACGGAGTTATGTGAAGGTTTTCCAATGTTTTCCTGTACTTTGGTGTTCATTGTGCCATTGTTTAATGTGTGAAATAGATTGCTAATACTATCGCTAATCGCTATCTACGATGCTAACGCTAGCGACTAATTTATATTGGTAGTTGGTTGGTGATAAACTGTGCAAAATGTTATGCTAATTGTCATGCTAATAGCTAGTTCTGGTTAGTAAAGCAATACAGACATGGTGGTGAAACCTTAAAGGAGCATTTCACTTATTTTATTGCTGTTAAAGCAGAATTAATCCACTTTAAAAGTACTCATATTATGCTTTTGGGCTTTTTCCCTTGATTTTATTATGTTATATATCTTTTTTATGCACGGTATAGGTTTACAAAGTGAAAAAGCTCAAAGTTCACCCCAAAGGGACTTTCCATCTTCCAGAGAAAACAATGTTCCCAAAAAGCTCAATTGTAGTCCAGCCTTTACTTCCGTGACAAACGTGCATCACTTTGTAACACGTTACAGTGCTCGCCTAGCTGCTAGCATGGCACTCCCTCATGCTCTGCAACTGACAAGCTAGCAGTACTTACTGCAAATCCTAATAAATATGGTACAGAAGTGAGATGTCTCACTCTGTAGCTGAAACAGAGAGCTCAACACACAGGGTGAAAAGAGGAGCTGCAGCAATGCGCAGTACAACAAATATATGGTGTTTTCTGGAAATTAAACCACATAAACCTATTCTGGTACAACCTCTAAATACAATTATGAACCTGAAAATTTGCATAATATGAGCACTTTAATTCATTCTGAAAACTGTGTCACTGTCCAAATATTTCCAAACCCCTCTGTATATCGAAGCTGTACCCGAGTGCTGTAATGCCTGCCGTTTACATAAATTAAATATAAGTAGACTATAGTTTCCCTACACTATGCGAGAACAGGCCGGAATTATAATTCAATTTGATGCAATTCCCAAGCGTCCCTGCCAGTCGTCATGATTCGGTGTAACAAAAGAACTGCCAGGGTCATTAACATACTGATCAGCATTCATAAGGTGTTTTGCATTGACTATTTATGGTTAAGAATGGGCGTGTACAGGGTGGCTGATTCACGTATGCACACTTGTATGCACACTTGTGGGTAATCTATGATTTATAAAAGGAACACTGCTTACAGATGTGCGTATGCACAGTTTTATAAATCTTAATTTATTTTGGCGTACACCATTTTTGGCTTTTGAGCATACCTACACTTTTAGGGGATCCTACACACAGTTTTATAAATGAGACCCCAGGTCCTTATCACTTGACCATAGGACATGAAGTAATTGGCCGTCCTCTGTCTTCCATTTCTCCTTTGTTATTCTTATGGATGTTTTTTGTTTTAAGCTCTGCATTGGCCACATATCATGATCACACTGAGACTGACTAAATAAATCAAGAGGAACATTCATCGTATCAAATATCTGTCCGAGCAGTCATTTTGGAGCCTTGTCTTCAATCTAACAATCAAACACAATGTTTTCACATGGCAGTGTTTGGATTCTGGCGGCTCCCTCACAGACATAGCAGAGGTAGCTGGGACTTGGGGGGATTTATTCTGCAATTCAAATGAGCAGTGAGAATCGGAAGCAAGCTGAAAGCTGAAAATAAGCAAAATATATTTACATTCCTGTGGATTGAGGAGCTGTAGTGTCAGCAGTCCCATGTCACAGCTGAAGGATTTCATTACAGGTGGTGTTTCAGTCCTCATGCATCAACATAGGCACTAAAGCCAACTTCAGGGCCCCATTTCAGAAAACAGGTTTATTGAAAACTGAGTTTGATAACCCTGAGATGAGGGAAATCTTTGGTTTTCTGTTTCAAACCTCAGAGTCAGTTACTATGGTAACTGAGCCTGTGAACTTAACCTGGTCGGGAGCAGATTTTCTTCCACAAACCTTGAGTTTCTCTTAGTCTCCCCCCCTACTGACACAGCGCTCTTTCCTTTCCTTATTCATTCATTTAGTCTGTATGAGGCGCATTTTAGATCAGTTTGTTATCTGCATGAATAAAAAAACAGGGTGGGTTTGTCAACCGTGGCACACTATAAAACTTATTTTTTCTAAAAACATGACATTGCCTTGTGATCCAGTTGATGAAAAAGTTGCTTTACTTCGCAGGGTGTTATATGTCGGGAGATGATATTGAAGCCCCAACATTTTATTTTTCAGATAACTTATCCATCTTGGACATGCTTTCCCAGCAGATTATTTGTGACACATACACACATTGTGATGTGGAGCATATTAGTAAAGCCACTGTAAAATGCTGTGAGGAGACTGTGACACTGGACACAAACCAGTAAGAGACATTAACCCTCGTAATGTCCTCCTCTGGGGTCAAAATGACCAGACCTGGTTTGATTGTCATTTACAGTATACAGTATAAATTGTCAATCAATTATGTGTTACACCTTTAGCCTTACTTCAGTTCAACCCAGTACTACACAATCTTCCCTTTTTTTTGGAATTTAAAGCCAATAGACCTTGTTTACATAAAAGTACACCCTGTTTTTGAGTATTCATTCAAACATTTTTTTTTTCATTTGAAATTTAAGGCCAATAAGACAAGTAAAAAGCAGACCTATGTCATCAATTGGAGACTATGGTGGCTTGTTTCTCTCTCTGCTATCAACATGCATTGTCCATCACTGGGAGGGATGGAAGACCAGATCAATGTTTTGTCCTTTTTTTTAAGATTATGTTTTGGGCATTTTTAGGCCTTTATTGACAGGGCAGCTGAAGACATGAAAGGGGAGAAAGGGGGGGGGGAAATGACATGCAGCAAAGGGCCGCAGGTCGGAGTCAAACCTGGGCCCGCTGCGTTAAGGAGTAAACCTCTATACAGTGAGGAAAATAAGTATTTGAACCTGCTATTTTGCAAGTTCTCCAACTTAGAAATCACGGAGGAGTCTGAAATTGTCATCGTAGGTGCATGTCCACTGGGAGAGACATAATCTAAAAAAAAAATCCAAAAATCACAATGTATGATTTTTTAACTATTTATTTGTATGATACAGCTGCAAATAAGTATTTGAACACCTGAGAAAAGCAATGTTAATATTTGGTACAGTAGCCTTTGTTTGCAATTCCAGAGGTCAAACGTTTCCTGTAGTTTTTCACCAGGTGTGCACACACTGCAGAAGGGATTTTGGCCCACTCCTCCACACAGATCTTCTCTAGATCAGTCAGGTCTCTGGGCTGTCGCTGAGAAACACGGAGTTTGAGCTCCCTCCAAAGATTCTCTATTGGGTTTAGGTCTGGAGACTGGCTAGGCCACGCCAGAACCTTGATATGCTTCTTACAGAGCCACTCCTTGGTTATCCTGGCTGTGTGCTTCGGGTCATTGTCATGTTGGAAGACCCAGCCTCGACCCATCTACAATGCTCTAACTGAGGGAAGGAGGTTGTTTCCCAAAATCTCGCAATACATGGCCCCGGTCATCCTCTCCTTAATACAGTGCAGTCGCCCTGTCCCATGTGCAGAAAAACATCCCCAAAGCATGATGCTACCTCCCCCATGCTTCACAGTAGGGATGGTGTTCTTGGGATGGTACTCATCATTCTTCTTCCTCCAAACACAATTAGTGGAATTATGACCAAAAAGTTCTATTTTCAAATACTTATTTTTCTCACTGTATGTTGGATCTATCACCTCATTATGTTCAGCATTGTCCTCCTCGTCTGTCTTTTCTTTCATATTAACAAATATCTCACAAGCCCCCTGTGCAGTATAGAATACACTCACCGGCCACTTTATTAGGTACACCTGTCCAACTGCTCGTTAACACTTAATTTCTAAGCAGACAATCACATGGCGGCAACTCAGTGCATTTAGGCATGTAGACATGGTCAAGACAATCTCCTGCAGTTCAAACCGAGCATCAGTATGGGGAAGAAAGGTGATTTGAGTGACTTTGAACGTGGCATGATTGTTGGTGCCAGAAGGGCTGGTCTGAGTATTTCAGAAACTGCTAATCTACTGGGATTTTCACGCACAACCATCTCTAGGGTTTACAGAGAATGGTCCGAAAAAGAAAAAACATCCAGTGAGCGGCAGTTCTGTGGGCGGAAATGCCTTGTTGATGCCAGAGGTCAGAGGAGAATGGCCAGACTGGTTCGAGCTGATAGAAGGGCAACAGTGACTCAAATTACCACCCGTTACAACCAAGGTGGGCAGAAGAGCATCTCTGAACGCACAGTACGTCGAACTTTGAGGCAGATGGGCTACAGCAGCAGAAGACCACACCGGGTGCCACTCCTTTCAGCTAAGAACAGGAAACTGAGGCTACAAATTGCACAAGCTCATTGAAATTGGACAATAGAAGATTGGAAAAACGTTGCCTGGTCTCTTTGGGCCCCTTGGTACCAATTGACCATCGTTGCAACGCCACAGCCTACCTGAGTATTGTTGCTGACCATGTCCATCCCTTTATGACCACAATGTACCCAACTTCTGATGGCTACTTTCAGCAGGATAATGCGCCATGTCATAAAGCTGGAATCATCTCAGACTGGTTTCTTGAACATGACAATGAGTTCACTGTACTCAAATGGCCTCCACAGTCACCAGATCTCAATCCAATAGAGCATCTTTGGGATGTGGTGGAACGGGAGATTCGCATCATGGATGTGCAGCTGACAAATCTGCGGCAACTGTGTGATGCCATCATGTCAATATGGACCAAACTCCCTGAGGAATGCTTCCAGCACCTTGTTGAATCTATGCCACGAAGAATTGAGGCAGTTCTGAAGGCAAAAGGGGTCCAACCCGTTACTAGCATGGGGTACCTAATAAAGTGGCCGGTGAGTGTATATACATATACACAGACAAGCCCGAAATTATTCATAACCCTGGCAAATTCTAACTTAATTACTTTAGTTTTTTTATACAGATTATCTGTCTAATGTAAGGTGACCAGATTTCTCAGACAAAATCCAGGGACATTTTCAACTCAGAAGCGTAAATACCTCCAAAACAGGTCATGTTTTTATCTTTGTAAAACTTAAAACGGGGACACAGCCACAGGGTCCATGGGCCTGTTTATTTTAAAGGTGCTCTAAGCGATGTTGGGTGACATTACTTCTTGTTGACGTTCAAAGTATTTTCAAACAAAATGAGAGACTAGCTCACCCCTCCCTCCCTCCTCAGCCCTTCCCTCTGTTCGCTGATTGGACCGCAAATTATTTGGCCGGAGAAAGCCTGCAAATATACCGCAAACCCAGACGGTGTGCTGAAGGAAAATGAAAATTGAGCAAAAGTACGTAGGAGGGCGGAGCCAGGCTATCAATCTAGTGCACTTTGAAAAGAAATTCAGAGGTTAGACTTGATTGTTCTTATCTATGGATGGAAATATTTGTGCTGTAGCCTGAACTAGTTTGAACTTCAGAATTTTAACCACCCACAGGTGGAATTGTTTTTTCTTCATGTTTTTGCATTAATGTCACTAGGAAGCATACCAGTAGAAATATATATTCATATTTGTAAGTGGGATATATAAGTAAGTGGGATTGTCTGGAATCTGACAATATAATAACCATTATGGTGGGATACACTGGCTAAGCAATGTACTAAATTGTCTGTGCTGACATAAATAGTTCACATGAGAATACATTATAATTTTGGAGACCATGTAAAAGATTTGTTGCAATTTCAAAACCGATTACTCGGGAACCGCTTGTTGTACTGATGCATGTGTTAAGTGAAGAGTTTGTGAGATATTTCACAGAGAGTAATGGGTGTGCAGATATTTATGCATAATGTAAACATGATAACATTTCATGTAGGCCCCATTCTCATTAGGGGCTGAGCCCCCCTAAAGGTCTAATCCTAGACTTACCCCTGCTGCTACTTCACACACCTCAGAGGGAAATGTTGTAATGTTTACTGAACTACATTTATCTGACAGCTTTTGTTTTATTGCGTCAGGCTTGTTTCTGCAACAGCTCATTGAGTATCGGACACAATAAAAACTATTGAGGAAATATTTTCCTTTGACATTGATGCAGTATTAAACGAGATCGCTGCAGTTGGCAGCGGTGAAACAAGCTACAATGGAAGTTAATGGGATAATTGTCCAGTTTGTATTTACGTTAATAAAAGTGCTCGTTTTGCTTCTGACAGACTCAGATTAATATTCTAAGTGTCTGACAACATTATGGAAAGGATTTCTAAGGAGGTCAACCTTTCTGTTAAAGATTGAGATCCTTTTTTTAAACATAAAAAGTCTGTGAAATTGCGTTTGCTAAACCCACCAGACTCCATGTAAATAATCAGTAATTTTAGCATGGTAAAATACGGCTTTCTAAAACATGTCTGCGCTCCGAGCAGCGCTGGCTCTAGCTGTCTTGAGCCTGCGTGTGTATGGTGTGCGACTATCGGCTACGTTTGGTCAGTGTTTTCTTTCTTTCATTCCAATTTCGGATCTGTCACCAAAACTGGGGACTGTTCCCGGAAACCGTGGACGTCTGGTCAACCTAGTCTAATGTGCCAATGTCAGGATATAGCGACAGTTTGAGCAAATGTGACAAAAAGGAACTTTTTTTAAGTACCAGTCAAAAGTTACGACACACCTTTTAATTCACTTGAAGTGTGTCAAAATTTTTTTACTCGTACTGTATAGAAGTTACCTACTGAAACTTTAATCTTTCAAACACGGAGAAACACAAGTCAGACAGACACTTCCATGCATCCTTTATTCCGTTATAATCATTACAACATCCACTGTGCTGCCTCTTGCAACTACCACATGTATGAGAATCTGTTTCACGGCATGTTTAAGGCTTATTTAATATGCTTTACACATTATTACCAATATCTGATTCTACTAGCTTCATCTGCCTTTCATTTGCATATTGTGATTCCAGTGTTAAAAGCAATGAGACTAGATTGCCCTGTGTAAGAGCTAATATTTATAAAGATATTGGAGTACACCATTACAGAGTATTGTACAAACCAGCCTCAGAGACATTGTAAATCTATCACCATTTAGACTGGAAAACCTTTTAAAAAATGTCAGTATAAAAACAATAATCAGGACAAAAGCAGGGTCTTCATTCCCTTTAAAAAGAGGAGCTAGAGGAAAAGAAATACTAGAGATGATTGAGGGATCTTTATCCAATACCATCGGCCCGGCATTAGCTATAATCAGAAAACACTACTACTACTCAACTGACAAACCACTTTACAGCAATACACGGATGAATCATACGATAATCAAATTGCTATGCAAATAACCCTCAAACACAACCCTTCTTTGAAAACATGTTCAGCATTTACTTCTTTTTTTGGATTTTATCCAAATGTGATTAACTTAATTTTTAGTGTTCTCCTACATTTTTTGTGTGACTTTGCAAGGGGGAAAAAAACGAATGATTCAAATACAGTTGATACAAGTTAAAATGTCCACAAATATGAAAGGTGATGTGCATGCGTTGCTAACTTCCACAGCATTCTGTTTCCCCATCGTGGTTCTGTCAGATTGTCTTTGGAGTTTGAGTGGGGATAAGATACAAACTATCACAGGCCTCAGCAGACAACAGTGTTGGTAGTAGCCCAGGGCTGACAAAAGGGGGATGAGAGCTGAACGGTCTGGATTTCACAGTGATTGACAAGGGGTGTCACGATTTTGATTCAAGATCGAAAGTCAATCAAATTTAAAATTTTGAAATCAAAAGCAGGATCTGCGATTTTTTCTCTCTCTCCACCTCTACCTACTCGTGCAAATCCCCAAAAAAACAACAGACACTTTAGCTTCCCAGCTGGTAGCATACAGCTATAGACACTGTAACGTTAGCTTACCAGCTAGTAACGTACAGCTATACACACACAGGGTAACGTTAACTTAGCGGCTGGTAGCATACAGCTAAAGACACAGGGTAACGCTAGCTTACCAGCTAGTAACGTACAGCTATACACACACGCAGAGTAACGTTAGCTTAGCGGCTTGTAGCATGCAGCTAAAGACACAGGGTAACGCTAGTTTACCAGCTAATAACATGCTTGTCTTTAGCAGCATGCTAACAGTGGCTGTTAGCATGCTGCTAAAGACAAGGTAACCTCAGTTTAGCGGCTGTTAGCATGCAGCTAAAGACACGGGGTAACGTTAGCTTAGCGGTTGCCTGCAGCTGCCTGTGAGTTATGGAAACAAACAATAAAAGTAAAGCATGTTGGCTGCAACATTTTTGGAACTGGAAAATTCAGAAAATAAGTCATAAACGACCTTGTTTGCAGTTCCAGGTGTCCTGGCAGCAGATTTACAGGCTTCTCTTTTATAATGGTAGCATATCTGGGAAAATCCATTTTGGGACTGCAAGGCTGAGCGGTGTTCCTCGGGGCCTGGCTCAGATGGGAGTCAATGAATCATTTATGTGCATTAATGGTGCATTCAATTACACCTCATAAACTCTGAGAAACAAACTGGTGATGTAAAGTACCCTTCTGTGGCTCTTATTGTGGCACTGCTGCCGTCTGTTGGGGGGAAAAAAAGGTCTAAATCAAAAAACAAGGAAAGAAATGTAATTAAATCTTGTATTTGGAGAATCGTGACACCCCTATGATTGACTAATTGATTTCTCTGGTTAATAGCAGCAGTTATAAGTCACCGTAAAGACCACCAAAGCTCTACTGTAGTCTACAGGACTGGGTGAAATGTTTCCGAACATAAGGCTTTATTGTAGTGTGAAGTGACAACACCCAGCGACAGGGTAGTTCTGTGTCTGTCTACAGGTAGATCCAGCACCGTGCTCCATTGCTTCACTTTACAGTACTGACTCAAATGTGTTTTTCTTTGAATCAGTCGTCAAGTCTTCTTACCACATGATCTCCAGTTAACTTAAGTATAGCCCAGATACCTGCTGCTCTCTCTTCTACTGAGGTAAGCTTCTGTATTAGCCAACATTTGGGATATTCATTACTGTGTTACTTAGTGACAAGGTACACACCCGGTGTGATACACTATTTACATAAATTATAAGGGGGAATTTTGATGCATACACAATGTACACAAAATTACGCTTATTAGACTGTGGCTTATGGGGCAATATTTGTTTTTCAAGAATAGCTTTACCGGGTGTAGAAGGGTTTTTATAATATGCAACATAGGTTGATAAAATCTGTTTACTCAATAACTCAATGATTTTACAAATCGTTTGAGTCCTCTGGTAAATTCAGCATTAGATTTTGTATATACACATGTTCCACCAATGACAATGTAATTTAATGAACACTTCAGGTTCCCATTGCTCCTTTCAAAGTGTATCATCTGTACAATTATTGTGAATAGGCAAAATCTTTATGCAATGAAAGTGTTGTCTGTATGCTGAATTTACCACTGGCTCCAAAGTATTCAAGTTGAGTCATTTTCATATAGAACTGTATCAGGTATTTTGTAAATTGTTAGATTTCTCAACACTTGGCATTATTCCTGTATGAGAGAGTAGCATGCATGAGGACTACAAAGATCACAGCTACAAAGGCCAGATGTGCAGGGGTGCACTCTGGTAAACAGCTTCTAAACCTCTCGCGCTGAAAAAAGTTCTACCTGCAATTAAGAAAAACATGGAATGCAGATAAACTAAATCAACATATACATATCCAAACAGAAAAAATCATTACCTGAAAATATCTGCACATTAAAAGTGCAAATCGTTGGTAACCCCTGAATGGTAACTTAAAAATACAGAAAAAGTAAAAAACTTCAAGTGTATCTCAAGGTGCAAAATTGATACTTCATCACTTGGTATAAAAGAATACAAAAATCAAGCTTCAACATTGCAGACTTGGTCAAAGGAAAAGCAAGGTTTGTGGGTGAAAAAGAGGAAAGGAGGAGGAAATGTGACAGACTGAAGTTGACAGTGAGAGACACTGGCACAGAAAAGCTCAGGGAGACGGAGTGAGTAGAGAAAGGAAAGGAGAGTTGGAGTAGAGAAATGAATCCAGATTGAGCTGCCCAGGCCTTGGCTAATTGGCAAACTGTGTCCACATGTAGAAGCACCAGCCAGGTTTTTGGGGACAGTACATGTTAAGCCAAAACTTCACTCCTGGCCGGTGATGGCCACTGACTCTCGGCTGCACCTCAACAATCTAACCCCCCTCTTCCAGTCCACTACACATGTCTACCCTGAAATGGCCCAGAGGATAGGGCAGAACAGTGATCAGCTGACTCCAGGCCTGCCCCTATGCTATGAGACGAAGTTAAGAGATGATTAGGAGGCGGCTTCTGTGTTGAGATGAACCCTGGCCTGTGAATGCTGAGGTCCCCTCAGGAGGTGGGAAGCTCAAAGGAGATGAACTGCTTGAGTCTCTCCAGGTACTGGGCGTACAGTTCAATGTCGTTGTGGCCGGCTCCCTCCACCCACAGGGGCTCGACGGCACGGGGGCAGCGTTCGTACATGGCCAGGCCATGGGAGAAGTCGATCACCTCGTCTTCCGTGCCGTGGATCACGAGCACCGGGGACGCCACTTTCGACATCTTGTCAATACTATGGAGAGTGAAGAGACAGAAAGAGATTAAAGGTATGAATGGGTTAGAAATTATTCCAAGGGACATACATGAAGGGGCCCCTGTTATATTCTCAAATAAGCTCTGGTCTAGAGAGGGTGATAGGATGCTCCAGGCATCTCTGGGCATGTCAAATCAAATTAAAAATGTTTAGTAATGGGACGGCCTCTTCCTTGTACAGTGTGCGCCCCATGTAGACCGAGTCCTTTGCAGTGGCCCGGGTTTAAATCCAACCTAGACTACTTTGCTGCATGTCAGCTCTCCCCTTCTCCTGCCTATTCACCGTCACTATCAAATAAAGGAAAAAGATCCAAATAAATAAAATTGTTTAATCATCTTATTCAAGCTGCTCTGTGAATATTTACTATGACATTTACAAGAGGGATGATGGAATGCTGTCCCTAATGGAGACCTTTAAGGTCCTATCAGATGTTTTAAATCCAAAATTCAGAATTAAAAGAACAACTGGCGAGCGGAAACTAGGGACCAACAGATACTGGTTTTTGAAGGCAGATAACACTTATTATTATTACGATATTAGAACAACATTTAGGCACCGGGTGCTGTATTAGCACCGGGTTTTAACATGCACCGTTAACAGAAAATTGCATTGCCTTTATCTATTCATGGCAACCCTTCATTGAGATTTATTAGCCTACTTTAAGTAACAGAGACCATAAAAATGTACTTCACACTATTATGGTTAAATCAATTAAATCAGTAGAAATTATGGAGCACAAGTTATCCAGAACGGTTTGGCAGAACACTGGTTCTTGTGTATCAGCTGTAGCATGCTTGTTGACTTAGCCCGGTTAGCCGGCTAAGTCAAGCTCAATAGACAACCATTTCTTTTAAACTGTATGCCGATATTTTTTGGCTAAAGACAAGTCTGTCTGTGGGAACACTTCAAACATTTCATTTACAACATCACCACCCAAATGTGTCGATTAGCAGAGCAAAACAAACCCTTACTCCCCACAGTGTTCAAGCAGCCTCCCGCTGCAGATGCAGACTGTGCCCAAGTAATAATAAATGCTATATATTGCTGCGGATATGCTGAGAATATAGTTTTTTCCCTTCTTTTTGACAATATGCCAGTATGTGAGTGTCAGAACAGTTAAATTTAGATTATTTTTATTTTCTGCACTTTTTTTAAAATTTTCACCCTTCTACTGCAACCTGGAGGTTTATGCAAGGAAAAATGTGCAGTAAAAATGAACCAACAATTTTGTCAGCCTTGTAGCATGTCATGCCTCTGTTCCAAGGTTTGTTAACCCTGAAAAACAACCCTGAACAACTCTACAACTGATGTGTAATATACAGAAAACAAAAAATAGGCCAAACCCCAGCATCCCGCTTGATTGGAGGACTGCTGTTATATGCTGACAGAGGGCTCCTGCTGGTTTCTATAGAGGTCCAGCTGGGAAGCATTGATACCAGACATCTTATCTTCCCAGTCAGACACACAATTATCATCCACAACCAGGAAACCAGTAGTTAACATGCAATGGTAAAAGTGGCCCCATCAAGAGTGGTTGAGGGTATATGAAAATTAAGATATCTAACTGGCAAGGACATGCACCCATTAAAGGTCCCATAGCATGAGAATTTCACTTTGAGGTTTTATAACATTAATATGCGTTCCCCCAGTCTGCCTATGGTCCCCCAGTGGCTAGAAATGGTGATAGGTGTAAACCAAGATCAGAGGATGTTGAGTGGATCACAGATGTGTATATGTCAAAGTTTAGTCCGTATACTGTTTTGAAAACATAAAAAAAAAAAAAAATTCTAATTCTATAATATTAAATAAAACACCCTGAAACACACCTGAAGAACGTTGTATGGAATCATCCATGTTATTATTGGGCAATTTGGTTAAAAGAAATCCATATTTCTGGTATAAAACTCTTTGAAACGGGTCAGTTTGACCCGAGGAAAACACAAGTCTTAATGTCGGTTTATTTTGTAACTTGATGTAAACTACTTGTTATGTAGATATCTTTTAAAGACATGTTATGTTATGCCTAAACAAGTAGTTATATGTACAGTATATCTTGTATGCTACTTTGCCATCTTATGGACGTGTACAAAAATAGTTATTCCAATAGTTTGAACCTGTGTGTTTTTAGCAAAAACATTCAAACGTAATCTTTGACCCGTTTTGACAGCTGTATGTGTATTGGATTGAAAAATGTAATGAGCCTTGGGTGTGCCTGTCATGGTTGTTTGTTTCCAATCAGATTTGAATTGGCTGTTCAGCCGACGCAGACAACCGCGACGACCCCAAAAATAAGCCAACGAGTCTAGGCCAACAGTTGGTCGCCATCGGTTTGGCGTGTCAGGGCCTTAAGTGCTAACATATTACACTGCAAATACAGTCTTGGTGAACTGTGTGGCACTGGAGCAATAACTGAACTTGATAAGGGTCATACAATATTTATCCCCTTGCTCTCCTCTCACAGCCCTGACAACAGTGGACTGCGTTAACACCACTCAGCACACACCTGTAGATCATACACACAGAACGTACCAATGTTCTGTCCAATCTTACAACACTTCGCGGAAACCTACACTTAATATTCGTCACCATGCTACACTGCAGACTACAAATCTGTGGAGACATTAAATTTTAACATTGTCTGACTGCATAATTTGTTCACACAAGCAGTGGTCCCTTGTGTGACCAAATGATGAACCCAGTGAGGGGGCATGATACTTCCCCAACAACACTGTCACTCTTTGGCTATAAAGTAGCCACCAGTTTTTGGTTAAAACACGACAGTGGTCCATACTGATGCCACTATAATTGCCCGAGTGTAGCATAAATACATGACATAATACATGTTTTGCACTTTGTTCACTTTGTGCTTGGTTCATTCTATGCTTAGTTTAAACCAAACAAACACAGAAGAGATAGTCTGTTAAGAGTTCAGTGTTAGCAAATTGTCGGATTCTTTGCAGTTGGCTTCCTACAGACACCAGGTTGAGCTGTGTGCAAGATTTCTCAACACAGTAGATACAAGACAAACACTCACCACTCATTGCTTAACTTATCAGTTAGAATACATCAACTGCACTGACATATGACTAGAATTATGCAAGATAAGGGAGGAATATTTCCATGTTAAGTTGCAGAAAAGAAATGCAGATAAGGAATGCAGCTCTTGTTGAGAAGGTACATGCTGTGTTCCAGTTTAATGCTTGCTTGTTTTGTTAAAGACTGTTACTCAACAAGAAGACAATTTTTTAGGTAATTCAACACCTCCTTCATTGGCACTCAAGGCTTCACTGCCATGTCAACAACAAAAAGACTTCATGATTTTACAATAAAGGCCGTTTTATGGTTCTGCGTAGAATCAATGGCGAACCCCCACAAAACCCACTGCATCTACGCCGGAACCTACGCCGTAGCCTGGCGTGTATCTCTTGAAAAACATAACTAATGCATTAAGGCGACGCAGACCGCAAGGACTGCGATTGGTCAGATTAATACATCATTTCCGGCGTGTAGCTTTTCCGGTTTTCCCCTCCTACACCGCCATTGTTTTGCCCAGAGTTGTATGTTTTGTGAAAAGGACAACAATGGATCAAGTTGAGCAGCGTTTGAACAAAGGAGTATGAAAGCACAACTCTCTTTACAAATCATCTTCCACGCACAACAAAGATTGCTAGATGGCAAACAATTCATGGAAAGAAATGTCCCAAAATGTTCGACTGGACGTCACCGGGTGCATGAAGCGGTGGAAAAGCCTGCGGGACCAATTTGTTCGTCATTCGACAGTACTTGATCTGCTACAGGGTGCCAGAGGGCCTGAGGTCAATTTTAACGTGCACAGGATGCAGTTTGTGAGCAGACAACAGAATGACCTTTTGACCTTGTACCGAGTCAGTGCACTTTTGAAAATAATTAATTTATTTACATAATGTATATTAAAGTAAAATTTTGTGTGTTTTTTTTTAAATATTTCTTGTACTGCCCTTTGTTTTAAATCAAAGGTTGTTTTGAAAAAAGTGTTTATTTACAATTCAACATTCATGGTTACATCGTGTACATCAGAATCAGAAAAAGCTTTATTGCCAAGTACGTTGTTTTTACAAAAAAGGAATTTGTTTTGGTGTTGTAGGTGCATGTCACACATTGTTTAAACATATAATGGTTAAGAAAATCAAGTATTAGAATATAAAGAATATAAGTATAATATATATACATAGTGTGTATCAGAATCAGCTTTATTCGCCAGGTATGACAGACATACGAGGAATTTGACTTAGGTTGGAGCAAGCCTCCTTTCTCGAAAAGTGGCTTGGGAGGGTGTGAGAAACACAAGAAATCGAGGCAGTCAGACGGATACGGGGCGGGATTGTGTATTGTGTGTGAGTAAGATAATGAGTTGTGTGTGTGAATGTGAAGCGTCAGACTGTCTATGTTGTTAAAAGCTCAGTTCAATTGGTGTGTCCTTGAAGAGATAACCAGTGCACAGGACAAGATAGAAGTCCAGCTGCGAGTTGTTTTCCCGCTCGGGTGAAGGGTGGGTGGGTGGGTGGGGGGGAAATAGTTGAACAATTTCAGTCCAATTTAGGTTGACTCGGTGGAATTTGTTCGAATCAATGTCCATCACTCAATTGCGACCGACCTCAGCGTCATACGTGCATCCAGTTCCTGTAGTGATTTTGTCAGTCCATCTACCTTCTCTGCCAGTCCGGTGGTTACACGAAGCAACTCCACCGACTGGGCCTTGATGGAATCAATCCCCCTCTGCACTTCCACAGTCCGGTCTGAGATGTTCCGAGACAGTTCACTAGACTGGTCAGCCCTCAGATGTAAAACCTTCATCCTCTCAATCACTCCATGTAGGCACTCTTTAAGTTCCCCAGACAGCTTGTGGGTAAATTTTCTGGTGGTCTTACCAATTTTCAGATTTTCCAACTCCGATGATCAGGAGCCCCACCAACAGAATTCCAATTATCCATATGTCCTCAACGTCTTCCACAGTGAGAACGTCTAGGCAGACAGCTTGCCAATTCTCCCATGAATCGCGAGCGTAGCCTGCAGGGAATGTCCCGCTGGGGCAGGACGGCTCCCCCAGTGAAGCATGCTTGGGTGAAAAAATCTTGTCAATAGCGCTGAGTGACCAGTTATTCAATTCCATTTCGAATGTTCCAGCAAAGCAGCAGGCAGTGGACAAAGAGAAAGGAGAAAAGGTTCCACACGACAAGGTACACAGACTCGAAAAGGAGCCAAGCTAAGATAAGAGGGGAGAGGAGAAAAAACATGACTACTCTCGCCAGAAGCAGAAAGAAGAAGCTGTATTAAAAATAAAAAGAGAAAACATAAAAGAGCAGTACAGCAGAGTAAGTACAGTGGCATGTAGAGCCAGAGGTGGAGTATGCCATGCTATCAGGTTGTCCAAATACATTTACAATACAAGCTCTGGACATCGGTGTTGGAGCTAAGGGCGCAAAGTTTGTGTTGTCTGCCACCATTCTTTACCACTCTAAGGCATTGCAATTCAGTATATTCTCAACCAATTGTTGAACAGAGAGCGCCATCTAGTGGGCTCAGAAAATAAAGACGCTGGTTCACGAAGCTTCATTCAGCCATCACTAGCGAGCACCCCAGAGAGCCCATACGTAGCACCCCATTTTGCAGACTGTGATGGATCGGTTCAGCCTGGAGAGTGGTGAAGAATGGTGGCAGACAACACAAACTTTGTGCCCGTAGCTCTAACACTGATGTCCAGAGCTTGTATTGTAACATGTATTTGGACAACCTGATAACATACCTCTCTTTGTAGGTGAGGTAGTTATGCAGTACAATGCATGCTTTAACTACACCCACAGCTTTGTCTGGCTGGAACTTAATTGGTCTTCCCAGAATTCTTCACTATGCAGCCATGATGCCAAAGGTATTTTCTATCACCTGCTTTGCTCTGGAGTGGCAGTAATTGTATATTTGTTTGTCCCTGGTCATGTTCACTCCTATTAGGAAAACAGAGTATTCATTGTACCATAATCAGAATCCGTTTTATTGGCCAGGTTTGCACAAACAAACAACAAATTTGATATGGACTCCAGTCCCAGGAAGTTCACCTGGTTGGGGCAGATTCAACTGGTGGTCCAGCAGCATTGACCTAAATGTACTCTTTGAAAACACCACCATTGATCTGCCATCCACCATTGTAAACCGATACCTGGCATTACATGTTGCCATTAGAACAATAGAGTGAGCCCCCTTGTAATAAAATAGTCACTTCTGGCGTGTGGTGGTGCCTTAGCGTTATTGTGTTTCCGTCGAGACTTCCAACGCAGTTTGGGAAGTTCCAAAGTCCAAAGAGTTTTGCAGACCTCCGATACTATGGAGGATACGGTGCAGTCCTGAAGATAACATGAAGATAAAATCTTCAAAGTCACTGCCAGTCTCTGAGCGACATCAACAATGGTGTGTGCTCTGATGCTGTATTAAAGGTTTTAAAGCAACATCGTCAAATCGACCTTTCAACATCTGAAAATGCTGAAAGTGCATTTCTTCAAACAAGTTATAGAAATAAGTAAAAAACTAGAAGATGATACAGATGCAGAAGTATAGCTTATGATGTGCTTTGTCAATTAAAATCAGGTTAGTTTTTCATTAATGTTATGGTTCATACCTGATTACCCGGAGCCCAAATGTTATATGTATTAACTTAATCTTAAAGCCATAGCCTACTATGATCTATACAGAAAGTAGCCTACATGTTATTATAAATCTCAACACTGTGGGCACGGCATGTCTCCTCCTAACTCTTGTTTAATCATATTACCCTTAGACTTACAAAGTTAGTTCTTGTACATTTTGTTACAGATCATTGTTTTTGAGAATGAAAGGATCCTGAATATCTCATCTTAACATATGTCATTCAAAAAACTCTTATTAAAAACTTATTTGAGCTTGAGTCTAAAATTAAAGTTAATGGGTACGGGCACAGAGCACCAGAACGTAAACAGGCTCAGTTAGCAACGATTAGCTCCGGTTTAGCTGTTAGCTCTGGTTAACTTTATTAGAAGATCAGCTGGAAAGGAGGAGACTACTGTGGGGAGGGTGAACAACCAGACGCTGATAAATGACGTTTGGGGAGCTTTCACAGCGGTGTGGCCACAGTGTTTTTTTCCGTTTATCAGTAGCGCCAGCAGTCGCAGCCCCCTCACTCTGACATCTCCCCATTAGTGCACGTATAGGACCTGAACGTGTGTGTGTGTGTGTGTATATTTCAGGCCTGTGTGTAGTGTGTAATAACAAAGTGTAATTTCCCCTCTGGGGATCAATACAAATTCAAATAAAATTTTTAGTCAGGATATGAGTCATTCCCTAAATTAAGACACTTCACAAGTTGATGAAAATTATAAAATACTTTCACTCATGGGCCTAAAAGCAGGACCAAAAATGTGCCACTGAGAATCTGGCTAGGGGCTGAAATAGCTGTATGAGCAATGGCTGATCCAGGCATGTTGTATGGATCGTATTACCTACAGTCATTCATTCATTCATTCATTTCTGATCCATTGTTTACTGTAATCTGTTGTGCTCCAGGTTCACCAGTTCCCACAAAAAATAGCATCCCAAGTATTCTGTTAAAACACTTCCTAACTTCCACAGTGCTGTGAGCGACTGAACCGTGCAGATGGGTAGTAATTGCTGATTTCCTCCTAAAAAAAAAAGTTGGTGCAACATTGCTACATTAGGTTGTCGAACACCCATTGTTTTATTATCACTAATGTTACAGATGGTGTAACTGATGTAACTGATTAAAATGATCGATCCATGGCAATATTCTACTTTTAAAACACTTAATATGCAGAAACAGCATGCTCCCTTTGCTGACTCCCAAGCAGGAGAGATAAGATGAGCCATCTGAAGAAAATGGATTTAATTAAATGGAAGCTCTATATAAAGTCTGCATATTAAAAGCCATTACTTTGAAGCATGTGGACTGGTAATTCCATGACTGTAAGTTGGTGCCTTTTTCAATCGCCCCCAAAAAAATTAATCACAAGCTTGCATGTGTGTAAGGGGTGCATGTCAAAGTTCTGACAAAAGGATAAAGCAGTGCACTTCAAACAAAAGCATGGTGGGTTAGGAAGAATCTGAATAAATGAAAAGGATAAACAATTGTTCAAAATCTGTCAGATGATTGTGCAGCAAGAAAAGAGAAATTAATCATGCAAGAAATAACTTGTCATGCAAATGAGGATAGAAGACATCATGTTACTCCCCCAGAAAAATGGGGGAGTAAGATGTTCAATTTGGATACTTCCGTTAGTACACTTAAATGTAGCACATTGTGTACACCATGTACTCACTTTCAAATTTCAACAGGGTAGTGTTGTCTCAAATTATGGGCGGCCGTTAAGCACTGACCGGAAATCACTCTTAATCATCTGTTTGGTAAAATGTAACTGGGTGGAGCGTTACCCCCACCTATTGTCGCCTGCAAAAATCTATACAGGCTTATTTTCTCACTACTCAACTACAGTATAGTGGTTCCAATTGAAATAAGATACATTTGTATGGTTCAGTGTTTGCGGTTTCAAATCGCATCCGCTGCAGCTCCCTTGCCGCCATTTTCACAAGTTAATACATCCTGCCATCTGACATCTCCATGGTCAAACCAGCCCCTGCTAAAATTGGAGTACACCTGTTAAGAATAATGAAATAAGTTTTGAGGTCAACTGAAACTCTCTAGTTTCTCTTTAGTCATCTACGTCGTGTATGGATATTGTTTTAACGTGAAGTTGAATGGATTAAAATCTATATTGAATTGTATCGAATCATGACTCAAAGTGTTAACATGTTATTTCCCCTCTACACTGTTCACCACGGCAGAAGATTTTTCCCGGTGTGTGCAGGTTAGCGCATGCGTGGGTGTGGGTTGTTGGTTGTGCGGTTCATGGCGGACACGTGTGTCTAAGAAGTTTGAACTGAATAAACGTCGTGTTTATTAGCAGTAACATTGGTAGCAGAGGATGGTTGTAAGATGGCAGCTAGTTATACAGTTCCACCAAAGTTTGATGAAGCCAGACCATACGAGTGTTGGAAAAATGAAGTCAGTATCTGGACGAGGGTTACCGACCTCGACGAGACGAAACAAGCCCTTGCTGTTGCCTTGGGACTTGAGGGGAGAGCTCGTGAAACAGCGATGGAAATACCCGCTGAAGAGTTGGACAGTGAAAACGGTATGGAAACGTCTTTAGATAAACTGGACGACGTGTTCTTAAAGGAAGAAAAGGACCGAGCATATGAAGCCTATTCTTATTTTGATGGCATAACAAAAGATAGTTCCGTTTCTATGACGGACTACATAATTGACTTTGAACAGCGATACAGCCGGATGAAAAAGTATAATATGACGCTTCCTGATGCTATACTGGCGTTTAAGCTGTTAGACACGGCCTGTCTTGACGAGAAAAGCAGACAACTGGCACTAACCGCTTGCACGGCGTTGAAGTTCTCCTCCATGAAGTCGTCTCTAAAAAGGATCTTCGGAGGGAAAACAACAGGTTCATTAAACGGAATACAAATGAACCAGGGCGTGGCGTTTTTCACAGAACAAAGACCACAAGGAAGAGGAAAACGGAACACAACTTGGCAAAGTGGACAACTAAGGCAGCCATTACCGGGGACTAATCCACTGGATAAGTTTGGTAAGAGATCCAGATGTGCCATTTGCCAATGCACGTTTCATTGGGCTAAAGACTGTCCTCACAAGAAAATTGAGTAAGAATAACTGAAGATGCAAATGTAGAGGAATGTAACATTACATTGTTTACAAAGGCCTCCATGTCAGATGCTGAGATATGTATGACTGAATCATTGGGATCTGCGATTATTGACACTGCCTGTACCTGTACTGTGTGTGGGGAGAAGTGGCTGGAAAGCTATCTTGATGACCTCACCCAAGATCAAGTGAACAGATTGATGCAAACAGAAACTCCCAGTTGCAGACCATTTCGGTTCGGAGATGGCAACCTGGTGTATTCCACAAGAAATGTTAAACTACCAGCTAAATTAGGACTAACAAAATGCCACATTGAAACTGAAGTTGTCAAGGTTGACATTCCACTTCTGCTAAGTAAAACGTCCCTTAAAAAAGGCAGGGACCATTTTGGACATGGAAAAGGACAGTGCAGTGATGTTCAAGCAATCCATACCTCTTGAATTCATTAGCTCTGGACATTACTGTGTTGACATCAGAGACAGAGAAACTGAAAAAGGTGCAACTGAAGAACAAGTCCTAACAGTAACAGAAAATATGTCCCCAGATGAGAAACTCAAAGTCCTTCTGAAGCTCCATAAACAGTTTGGTCACGCGTCTGCAGACAGACTACAGAGGCTCATTCGCAGTTCAGGGAACAAGGATAAATAATGCTTTACTGTCTTGCAACAAATAGTATGCGACTGTGATGTATGCCAGAAGTACAAAAAGACAAAGCCAAAGCCTGCTGTGGGCTTGCCCTTAGCTTCGGAATATAACGAGACAGAGGCCATGGACCTGCATGAGTTGGAACCAGGTTTATGGTATCTTCACATCATCGACCACTTCACATGTTTCAGCGCAGGAAACATTGTGAAAACAAAGAAATCGTCTGAAATTGTCTCCTTCATTTCAACTCCTTCATTCACACTTGGATTAGTGTCCATGGCGCCCCCCAGAGGCTTTACAGTGACAATGGTGGAGAATTCAACAACGAAGAGATCAGAGACATGGCTGAAAACTTTAAGATTGAGACAAAAACCACAGCAGGATACAGCCCCTGGAGCAGCGGACTGCTTGAGAGACATAACCAAACACTGACTGAGATCATCCAGAAGGTCAAACGAGAGAATGGATGTGACTGGCACATTGACCTTGACTGGGCCCTCATGGCTAAGAACAGTATGCTGAATGTTCAGGGATACAGTCCATATCAATAAGTGTTTGGACGGAATCCTAACCTTCCATCTGTATTAGTTGATAAACTACCTGCTTTAGAGGGTACCACCATGAGTGCTAGAGTAGGAGAACACATTTCAGCTTTACATGCTTCTAGGAAAGCATTCACAGAAGCAGAGTCTTCTGAACGGATGAGAAGGGCAATAAAAAAGCAGCTCAGGCCCACAGATGACATGTATGTGACAGGAAACAAGGTGTATTACAAAAGAGCAGACTGTCCTGAGTGGAAGGGACCAGGGATAGTTATTGGTCAGGATGGAGCTGTTGTATTTGTAAGACATGGGGGGGATTCTAGTTAGAGTGCACCAATCCAGGCTCTGTAAGGTAAACACACAGGAGTCTCAGGATAAGCCAACTGTGCAAGACAACAGAGAGACAACAAGCAAGAGAGGCAGTTTAAACAATGTAGCAGAAAGCTCAGATGATGAAGAAAACACAGACAGCACACACAACACTAGTGATAGGGGGAAGAATACAGGAGAAGTGGTTCATCCTACAATGACACAAAGTGAAACAGATCACAATGTTGGTGGCAACTCTGTCTCTTCTGCTGGTGTAAAGTTAAAAACAGGTCAGACTGTAACATTTACGAAACCTGACAATAGTCGTTTACAGAGAGCCAAGGTTCTAGGCAGAGCGGGCAAGGCTTCTGGAAGACACAAAAATTGGTTTAATATACAACATGTTGAACCTGATGGCAGTGATGGGCAAAAGGGAGTCAGTTGATATGTCAAGTGTTGATAATCTTAACATTGAGTCTGAAATGGAGAATGATATCCTCATAACAAAAGACATTTCATTTGATGCAGCCAAACAGGAGGAAATAATGAGTTGGTACAAAAACAATGTGTTTGAGGAAGTTAACGATGCAGGTCAAAAGTGTGTCTCTACCAGATGGGTCTGCAGTCTCAAGGAAATGTGTATAAATGTTTATCTGATGAGAAGGTGGCACCTTGTTTGACAGCCTTGCCACAGTGTGTTAATGTGTGTGAATGGTTCCTGTACTATGTAAAAGCGCTTTGAGTAGTTGATAAGACTAGAAAAGCGCAATATAAGAACAGCCCTCTGATTTTCACTACCCCATGGATGTATTAAGCGCACCCATCAAAACAACGTCCACAATAGATATTATCAGTTAGTCCGTTTGAGCAGTAGTGCATGTGTAGCATATGGTTAGAGGACATATTTAAGCCAAGGACCCCTTATCACAGATGGAGAAAAGTTGCATAGAAACTCTTCATTTTGCCAGTTAGACAGTGCATGAGAGTTTCTCTGCATCCTTTTGACCTACTTATCCCCCCCACCACATGAGCAGAGCACACAGACGACAAAGGTTGTCTTGTGGACAGTTGCTAGTTGCTCAGGTAACAGTGTGTGTGTGTGTGTGTACGTCTGTGTGAGACAGAGAGACTCACCTGGGGAAGGCATCAAAGCAGTAGGTCTTGCGTGTGTCTGGGAAGGCCACCCGTAGCCCTGACATGAGTGGGGAGTGGAGGATGACAGCAGCACATTCATAGCGAGCAGCCAGGTCGATGGTGGGCACAGTGCCGATACTCTGACCATACAGGATGATGTTCTCAGGTGGTACACCATACCTGTACAACAACACACAAAGGCCAGATTTATTAATAGTGGTTTTACATAGAACAAATAAGACAACGTCATGCTTTAAAAGAAATTAACAGAAATAATTTTTCATTGGAAAGTGTTTTCACACCAAACGCACTGAAAGCGATAATTGTTGCGCCTCAGACATATTTAAAGCAGCCACGCCACCGAACAAGCAGTATTTTAGAAAAGGTTGCTGCATTGGGGCACCTAGATAGCGTGCACCCCATGTACAAAGGCTCAAACTGAGTTGCAGCGACTGCAGGCTCAACTCCGACCTGAGGGCCTTTGCTGCATTTCATTCCCCCTCTCCCTCCCCCTTTCACATCTTCAGCTGCCCTATATAATAAAGGCCTAAAATGCCCCCCAAAAAAAAATTCCTGACAAAAAAGAAAAGGTCGCTATTTAAGCAAAGGGTTTGTATGTTACAGATCCCTCTATCAGTGGGGGCATTACTTTCTCCCTTGACAGACAGAGTTGTAAAACCTCCACCAACCCCGCAGTCACTTGTCATCACGAAACATGATGCATTTGTTTTATTGCATACACATACAGTGAGGAAAATAAGTATTTGAACAACCTGCTATTTTGCAAGTTCTCCCACTTAGAAATCATGGAGGGGTCTGAAATTATCATTGTAGATGCATGTCCACTGTGAGAGACATAATCAAAAAAAATCCAGAAAACATAATGTATGATTTTTTAACTATTTATTTGTATGACACAGCTGCAAATAAGTACTTGACCTGTCTATCAGCTACAATTCTGACCCTCAAAGACCTGTTAGTCTGCCTTCAAAATCTCCACCTCCACTCCATTTATTTTCCTAAATTAGATGTACCTGTTTGAGGTCGTTAGCTGCATAAAGACACCTGTCCACCCCATACAATCAGTAAGAATCCAACTACTAACATGGCAGGAAGGTTCCCCTGCTTAAACCAGCACATGTTGAGGCCCGTCTTAAGTTTGCCAATGACCATTTGGATGATCCAGTGGAGTCATGGGAGAAAGTCATGTGGTCAGATAAGACCAAAATAGAACTTTTTGGTCATAATTCCACTAACCGTGTTTGGAGGAAGAAGAATGATGAGTACCATCCCAAGAACACCGTCCCTACTGTGAAGCATGGGGGTAGTAGCATCATGCTTTTTGGGGGGGGGTTCTGCACATGGGACAGGGCGACTGCACTGTATTAAGGAGAGGATGACCGGGGCCATGTATTGCGAGGGGGGGGGACAACCTCCTTCCCTCAGTTAGAGCATTGAAGATGGGTTGAGGCTGGGTTTTCCAACATGACAATGACCCGAAGCACACAGCCAGGATAACCAAGGAGTGGCTCTGTAAGAACCATATCAAGGTTCTGGCGTGGCCTAGCCAGTCAGACCTAAACCCAATAGAGAATCTTTGGAGGGAGCTCAAACTCCGTGTTTCTCAGCGACAGCCCAGAAACCTGACTGATCTAGAGAAGATCTGTGTAGAGGAGTGGGCCAAAATCCCTTCTGCAGTGTGGGCAAACCTGGTGAAAAACTACAGGAAACGTTTGACCTCTGTAATTGCAAACAAAGGCTACTGTACCAAATATTAGCATTGATTTTCTCAGGTGTTCAAATACTTATTTGCAGCTGTATCATACAAATAAATAGTTCAAAAATTATACATTGTGATTTTTGGATATTTCTTTTTAGATTATGTCTCTCACAGTGGACATGCACCTACGATGACAATTTCAGACAGGGAGAACTTGCAAAATAGCAGGGTGTTCAAATACTTATTTTCCTCACTGTATATATATATAGTTATTGTGCTTGTTCTTCATACTCCACCCGTAATCGCTCATCATTTCAACTCATTTATAAACGCCATCACAATTATTACCCTATTGGGCTTTTTAAAGAAATGTTCACACACTTAGCTGCCGTGATATTTGGCAATGGTTTCGGCGCAACAAGTTATCGTGATTTACACTATCACGAACATCCTCCTTGCAGTATTCTCTCAAACACCAGGGGACATAGAAGAGAAGAAGAAGAGAGCGGAAATAAAGGAAAGCAGGCTGCCTGGCAACTGTAGTACACACAATCATGATAAACACTGACGTATCTCTAAACATTACATTTACCTACAGTGCCTTGCAAAAGTATTCGGCCCCCTTGAAGTTTTCAACCTTTTGACACATTTCAGGCTTCAAACAAAGCTTAAAAAAAAGTGTTCTTAACGGTGTTAGAGGCAGACAGTCATTTTGATTTGGAGACAAACGACAGCGACATTAATAGAGTACATACAGTGCCTTGCGAAAGTATTCGGCCCCCTTGAACTTTTCAACCTTTTGACACATTTCAAACATAAAGATATAAAAATTTTATTTTTTGTGAAGAATCACCAACAAGTGGGACACAATTGTGAAGTGGAACGAAATCTATTGGATATTTTAAACTTTTTTAGCAAATAAAAAACTGAAAAGTGGTGTGTGCAGAATTATTCGCCCCCCTTGCGTTAATACTTTGTAGAGCCACCTTTTGCTGCGATTACAGCTGCAAGCCGCTTGGGGTATGTCTCTATCAGTTTTGCACATCGAGAGACTGACATTCTTGCCCATTCTTCCTTGCAAAACAGCTCGTGCTCAGTGAGGTTGGATGGAGAGCATTTGTGAACAGCAGTTTTCAGCTCTTTCCACAGATTCTCGATTGGATTCAGGTCTGGACTTTGACTTGGCCATTCTAACACCTGGATACGTTTATTTGTGAACCATTCCTTTGTGGATTTTGCTGTATGTTTGGGATCATTGTCTTGTTGGAAGATAAATCTCCATCCCAGTTTCAGGTCTTTTGCAGACTCCAACAGGTTTTCATCCAGAATGGTCCTGTATTTGGCTGCATCCATCTTCCCCTCAATTTTAATCATCTTCCCTGTCCCTGCTAAAGAAAAGCAGGCCCAAACCATGATGCTGCCACCACCATGTTTGACAGTGGGGATGGTGTGTTGAGGGTGATGAGCTGTGTTGCTTTTACACCAAACATATTGTTTTGCATTGTGGGCAAAAAGTTCGATTTTGGTTTCATCTGACCAGAACACCTTCTTCCACATGTTTGGTGTGTCTCCCACGTGGCTTGTGGCAAACTTTAGACGAGACCTTTTATGGATATCTTTGAGAAATTGCTTTCTTCTTGCCACTCTTCCATAAAGGCCAGATTTGTGCAGTGTACGACTGATTGTTGTCCTATGGACAGACTCTCCCACCTCAGCTGTACTTCTCTGCAGTTCATCCAGAGTGATCATGGGCCTCTTGGCTGCATCTCTGATCAGTCTTCTCCTTGTCTGAGCTGAAAGTTTAGAGGGACGGCCAGGTCTTGGTAGATTTGCAGTGGTCTGATACTCCTTCCATTTCAAAATGATCGCTTGCACAGTGCTCCTTGGGATGTTTAAAGCTTGGGAAATCTTTTTGTATCTAAATCCTTTAAACTTTTCCACAACAGTATTACAGACCTGCCTGGTGTGTTCCTTGGTCTTCATGATGCTCTCTGCGCTTTCAACAGAACCCTGAGACTATCACAGAGCAGGTGCATTTATACAGAGACTTGATTACACACAGGGGGATTCTATTTATCACCATCAGTCATTTAGGACAACATTGGATCATTCAGAGATCCTCGCTGAACTTCTGGAGTGAGTTTGCTGCACTGAAAGTAAAGGGGCCGAATAATTTAGCACGCACCACTTTTCAGTTTTTTATTTGCTAAAAAGGTTTAAAATATCCAATAGATTTCGTTCCACTTCACAATTGTGTCCCACTTGTTGGTGATTCTTCACAAAAAATACAATTTTTATATCTTTATGTTTGAAATGTGTCAAAAGGTTGAAAAGTTCAAGGGGGCCGAATACTTTCGCAAGGCACTGTATGTACTCTATTAATGTCGCTGTCGTTTGTCTCCAAATCAAAATGACTGTCTGCCTCTAACACCGTTAAGAACACTTTTTTTTAAGCTTTGACAAAAAAAACTAACTAGTGGGTGGGCTGCACACTAATCTCTGTAATAGAGCAAACTAGGTTTGGGCTGGTGTAAACATTTTCAAACTGGTTTGATATCAAGCCAAACACCGGCCCGGTATACTAGCTTTTACCACTACGTTTTGCACTTGTCTTTGCCACTCCTGATCAAAGAGCCCATAATGAGAGAAGTTCACTATATCTGAGCTATTTTCGATACAAGTACACGACATACACGCCGATGTTTGGGGTGACGTCAGTTTTAAGAACTGCACTAAAACTGAAATAATGTGCTTGAGCTTCAGAATGCTCTGGGAACTGTAGCTTGTGTTGAGCTACTGCACTACTTGATCAATAAAAGAGCTAAGCTACTGAAAAGCTATTTTATTCAGAAAAACAGCAGAGCTATTGAGTAGTAGTAACGCTACTGTCCAACACTACTTGCAATACAAATTGGATTTAGCGCTGTGATGTCGGCACCCAGTTTATGTAGGCTACTTTTTGATTTTTTGAAGGTGTCAGTGACAAATTCCAGTTCATCTGGTTAGCACAAAATTAAACCCAAATCAAACCGGTTTGGCCTCGTACACAGTATCATAACGGTGAAACCGGAAAACAACCCAACTCTAGCAAACACAATTAATGTACACCTGTATGGAATCTGATCTAAAGGTTACATCATAATCAGTGAAAGACAGCACTGACAACAGGCCTGTCAGTGAGAGAGAGGGACAACTGGAACAGCATTAGGGCTGCACAATTAATCAAATTTTAATCACGATCACGATTTTGACTTCCCATGATCAAATTTGCGTGATTGAGCGTTTTTTTTTTTAAGCGTCATTTCATAGAACACTCCGTTTTTTTTTTTGCAAAGCCCATCTACCGCTCCGTAAACCACTGATCATGAGCCAGTCAGAGTTGTTCCCTGCATTGCACAGCTTAGTTTCTAGATGGAGACAGTCACAGAGGAAAGAGTAACGGGAGGAAAACTCAACAGATAGCAGTCGGTTATACGTCGGTCTCAAGGTTTATCAGTAAATGCAACATTTTGTCCCGTCTGTGTTATTCAGACAACAGCAGTGAACAGTGCTAGTCGGTACTAGTTAGCGTCTGTTAGCTGTTAGCTCCTCTAGGTCTCACCGGTGCTAATGTCCTCGCATCGCTGCAATGTTGTAATATCGATATGGTTTATTTTGCGTTATATGACCCATTTCTTCAGTAAAGCCGTGCCTGTGTTGGATCTCTCCTCTACTCTCTCGTCTTACTCTCCGCGCAGCCCGGCCACACAGCGCCGGTCCACACTTCTGACATTTGTCCACAGTTTTAATTTTTAATTAACACAGCTGTATATTGTTATTAACACAGCTGTATATTTTTAAGTATGAGAGGCAAACCTGTATTTGTACCAGTGTTTCCGCGGGTAACTATCGCGGCCGCCACGGCAAAGAACACAGAAGAAGTTATTGAATGCAACTAACTTCAAGCCAATGTTGCAGGTTTAATTTTGCAACGAATTTGTGCAATTTGCTTGTTGGTAGTAAATATTTGAACTGTTATCCATTGTATTTGATGGTGTTGGATATCGCAAAACTGAATATAATACGAAAAGTAGGCACAATATTACAGTGTTTCCTTTTTTCCCCCACAATGTATTGCATGACGTCACATTGGGGAGATAACAGAGCAGCCTGCGTTGTATTTACCACTGGTCTGGCCTAATGTGGCTTCTGGTCTTTTAATATTAACAGTCTATGGTCTCGACCGAGTCCGTGTGACTTTATTATATTTATAATGATATTGGAGGGAAAGTGAAACACAGCTTAGACGGGGATGTTGTTCGGCTTTTCACAAGTTTAGACTGCTAGCTAACGCTGCGCCGCCGGACGTTAGCACAACAGCGTTAGCCTAGCCTGCTAGGTAAATATTACAACTGCCTTTGGTGTTGCCTATATATGCGTCCATGTTGTCAACATCATACATGTGGCATTAGTGCACCTTTTGTACCATAATTGTCCATCCATCCATCCATCTTCATCCGCTTATCCGGAGTCGGGTCGCGGGGGCAGCAGCTCCAGTAGGGGACCCCAAACTTCCCTTTCCCGAGCCACATCAACCAGCTCCGACTGGGGGATCCCGAGGCGTTCCCAGGCCAGGTTGGAGATATAATCTCTCCACCTAGTCCTGGGTCTTCCCCGAGGCCTCCTCCCAGCTGGACGTGCCTGGAACACCTCCCTAGTGAGGCGCCCAGGAGGCATCCTTACCAGATGCCCGAACCACCTCAACTGGCTCCTTTCGACGCGCGAAGGAGCAGCGGCTCTACTCCGAGCTCCTCTCGGATGACTGAGCTTCTCACCCTATCTCTAAGGGAGACGCCAGCCACCCTCCTGAGGAAACCCATTTCGGCCGCTTGTACCCTGGATCTCGTTCTTTCGGTCATGACCATAATTGTATTGAACTAAATAGTAAGCTTCACTCCTACGAGATGGGGGGGGGCTAACTGGCTATAGTTAGCCTGTATGGATGCTAGCGGATATAGCTAACGTCCCGTAGCCAGCCAGCAACTTTGGCAGTAGAGTTTCGGTAAGCTAACACGACAGCGTTGTCGCCCACAATCAACCTGCAGTGATGTTTGAAATGGAGACACGCATATCGTTTCTTTTCCCGGAGATCCTGGACATTATTTTCATTTATGACGTTACGTTAAATGAAGAGTAGCCCGAGTGTGCGTGGCCTGGAGGGACGCGCATCCTACCACGAGTCGGTGTGGAAGCCGAGCTACATCTGCGGTGAGCAGTCTGCAGACCATGGGAATAAAGTTCAGATTCTCAGTTTAAGACCAAGTCTGAGCTCCATGATTCATCCAAAGCCTGGACTGGTGTGGATGTTTCAACCTCACAGACAACGGACTCGGACAAGCTTTAAAAAAAACGTTTGAAGGATACAACGGTGTACAAATACGTGTACTGTTGAGTATACTGTGAAAATGTTTTATGGAGTTCTCAGCTAATCGTAATCCGTAAAATATTGATTTTGCTCCAACCTGCTCCTTCCTTAAACACTTCCATATGGATTTATTTTAAATTGATGCGCTTTGTTCTCAAATAAAAACAAGTAAAATTACACTCTGTTCATTGTTGTTTAACCAAACTTTAATGTTTTCTGGAAATACATGTCTTTCCTATTAACCCACTTCTTAATAACAATATAATTCAATATGGTTTAGGGAAGGCATAAACTAACCATAGGGGTACACTGTTTAGTGTCTTTAGATTATATGACATCAAGGGGAATGGCTATAACGGCCCATAATGATTGTCTTGATATCGCGGGGGCGAGCTTCCCGACCGGAGGCTCACTCCCCTACAGCACCCGCTCTATACCGCAGCTTCGCCACCACACACACACAAGCACCGGCCAAACAGTGACACGTTTTCACCGGAGGAAGAGGTAAACACTTAGAAATAACACTCGGGGGATGCTTTCTATTACTATATCTAGATAAGTGTACCAGTACTTATCTGAACTAACGACATGATCCCTGTCACTAGATCGAAAGAAAATGTTGACGTTCACTCGGTGCTATTCACTGACAGTAAAAAGTAAAGTCATTGTATGTACTGCTGCGTTGCTAAATAAAGGAGATAAATGAAGGAGACTTCCCCACAATCTTGACAATTCCTCGTTTGCCCTTGCACGTCTGGCAGGTTCGTAATTATTCGGCTGCTGGCCGTTCCTCCTCTTCCACATCCCAGTCAGTCACCGTAGTTCTAGTGCCAGGCTGAGCCTGCCTAGGCCAGAGATGTGACTGATGGCCAGAATATCATAGTTCATAAAAATGCAGCGCAATGACAATGCAGACATTTCATAAACAACGTGTGTATCCGCCGTTCGACCCGTGCTGGACCCATTCATAATGATCAGCCGTCGCTCTGTGAGTAGCGTCCATCACACTCCCTCTCTCCGTAGCTCTTTTAATCAGTTATTGTTGAAAACAAGTGAAGGAGCTTTCTCAGAGATGCATTCAAAATAAAGAAGATTGTAACATAACATGGATGTGAAAGCAGTTATAAACAGCCTATGTGACAATAAAATTTGTTTTGGTTAAAATCAACAAATAATCGTGAGAATAATAGTGATCACAAAATTGATCAAAAATAAACAGGATTATCATTTTGGCCATAATCGTGCAGCCCTAAACAGCATGTTCACAATTTGTTTTATTTCATCTTATTTATTCAGGCAAGTCATTAAGAACATGTTCTTATTTGCAATGCTGGCCTGACAAGTGGCAAAGCCACTTCGGAGAAGCGAGCGAGGGCTAGGACACAAAATACATCAGACATACACAGTTTAAAATTGGGGATAGACTGATATGGATTTTTTAGTGCCGATGCTTTTTTCCCCACCAGCCTTAGCCAATGACCAATACGGGCTGCCAATTTTCTTAAGCCAATACTCCTTTTGCTCCCTCAATTTCCATCATAAAAATGTAAACCCTGCCACACTGGATTTGTTTTCGTAATCTGCTCTGCCATTTCTTTAAAAATAACCAAAAACACAGATTAGTGTCACTTCTGCAACCATCTTACATTCATATCACATAATTATGTGTGCAATGTGCATCATACGGATGGGTGCACTGCATATGTTTAACTGTGCAAGGGTAAAAGACTTTGATCAACATCTACAACACAGCCGTGATGATGCGTTGTTTACAAACATAAGACAGATTATAATCAGGTCATCACTAAATGTCCGTTGTCAACATATGTAAATAATTTAAGGAAACAACAAACCTGAAAGTGGTGGAGGGGCAGTGCATGGTCTGCACGTGAACTGCCGCGTCTCCAGCAACACAGAGCTGCCTGTGGACACCTGTCTGTAAATAATGCCGGAAAAAAACAATCGGCGAACGCAGGAGCCGCATATCGGCCAATGTCAATACACGTAAAGACGCAAATATCGGTCTGATATATCGGCCGGCCGATAAAATCAGTCTATCACTATTTAAAATGACATAACAATTTGAAATACAACACAATCTGGGAGGAAGCTTTAAGCAAGCCCTCCCATATCCTGACAGTGCTGGAAACAAGGCAGAGCACAAACAAACCACACACCCACCCCCACCCCCACACTCTTTGGGCAGGAGGCCTGTATGTCTTGTGAAGTGATGCCATCATAGGAGCTCTTCAGATAACAGCTTGGGTGTGACCAATCTGTTGGCCTGGACAAATCCTGCCTCTGATAAGCAGCGACAAGGCAAAAGTGAGCAGTTGTCCTGATAGAAGATTATGACCCCACACATGGATGGACTAAGTACCCACTGGCTGCCAGCTGTCTCACAGAACACTGGGCTTTGATGCATCACACTGTTATGTTGTGTATTACTCACTCGCTCAAGGTGAAATATTTCAACTCAAACAAATACAACAATGATGCAAATTACATGGTGCAAATGCGCAGTGTGAGCGCAGTGGATACAACATTAGGACAAGAGACTCTTGTCCTCAAACTTTGAGGATGACTATATATGCCATTACTGGGCATCACGAAATAGTCAGTGCCAGCTGTTCTGGTAGCAACAAGCGTTAGGACTCGAAAGGGCTGTAAAATAGTTTGAACGTTGACATTCAAAATCTCAATTAGCATACAAATGCTTTTTTCCATGTCTAATTCTGTTTAAATCTAGTAATTCTGCACAGCTGCAGATAAAGATTAGGCTACATTAATATTATTTTACTATATGTAGAATTTGATTGGCTGTTTAGGATTGTTTCCAACTCCTGTGATCCAAACATTTACATTAACTCCAAAGTGTTGTTTCGGTTGTAGCATAATGTTGTTATGAGCCTAAGAGTGCAATTATTGCATCCATATTTTATCCCCTTACTGGATTAGCCTGCTGGATTAGCAAGTATTTATGTGGACGAAACTGGTGAGTTATATTCATGAAAGGTTAATAATAAAAAAAATAATAATAATATAATTAATCACTACTCAAATTGAGTATTTCTTTTACAGTAATACCAAAGCTTCTTTCAGGAATTTTAACAGAAAAAAGTACAATGTAACAGTTCCACATAATTCTAGCAGCATGATTAATTGTACTTAGATGGCAATCTAAATTCAGGCCTCTGTTATTTCATTCTCACATGACATCAGTTCTGCCACATTTGCATGTTTTGTTGCATGTCATGTTTAGTTACTCCGTTACTGCGCGCTCTCCTTGCGCGACCACACAGGCAGTGATGTCACTCACTTTAGGCACCCTGCCATTCTCGCTCTAATTTACGCTAGTCTCGTAAGGGGTTGCGGTTAACTGCCATACCGCGGTGATATGTTGCTTCGTCACCGCGGTAAGAAAAACGCTACACCGTCACAGCCCTAATAGAAAGAAGAAGCATTACAGGAACAACATTGATCAGAATTAAAGTATTGCAGTGATGGTGATACAGAACAATGCCATTATGCAATGCCATGACAAAAAGTGTCATGTTTCTAAAGGTTTTGGACAATCTGTGTTTGGAACCTTGTTTTGGTTTCAAAGAAGTTGACAGGTTAAAACAACCAAGTTTCAAGCAAATATAACCACAAATATGAACAACCACCTGAAAGAGCATCACACATTTAGATAAGATAAAGCTATCAATGCCGGGCAAATCTCTCTGGCCCAACCAACCACACAACCCCCACCTAGACACTGGGACTGAAGATTGTCACAGCGCCATTCACTGTTTCCGGTGTACATGTTTGTCCCACATATAGACTACTTTGTGACGGTGCGGCACACAATTAACACTGGCCACTAGGGCTGTAATTTCCCAGTCGACTAGTCGATTTATTGGTCGATACGTTCTGGCTTGACCAAAATTCTGATTGGTCAATTTTTGCCGTGTTAATTTCATCAGGTGGAAGCATAGACCGTTACGGTCTATGGGTGGAAAGCACTAATTGCTAATGGGAGTGTTTTCAGAGCACCCCTGTTTCACAGGTAACAGTCTGTCTTCAGAACACCCCCTTGTTTTCACTTTTTGTGGATTAGCCCCACCCACTGGGGACAGATTGAAGAAAGAACTAGAAAGCCTTAGTTTAGTGGTTTGATGAATATTTATTTAATTGTCAGTGTTTAATTTACAGTCAGTCCTCCTCTACCATGTCAAAGACATTGGCAGTGTGGCAGAATTTTACAAAAATAGATAACGGAAAAAAGTTGAATGCAAAGTTTGCAAGTAACAGTTTGCATATCGCAGCTCGACTACAAATATGGCATATCACCTAAAAACTTTAAGCTAACCTATCTGCGTTAGGTTGCCCTGTCTGTTTTGAGTAGGCTCTGTGAACTAGGGCTGTAATCAACCAAGGAAAATCTTGAACATAAAATTTCACTAAAAATTGGGGGGGGAATGCTAGATTAATTAACTGTACTGTCCTGCAGTACTTGTCCTTGTAGGCTATTTGCAGTAAATTAAATCGTTTTGGACCTAATTATTTTGCACTGAAATGACACTCGTCTGTCGGCTCTGACAGCGCTGCATCAGCCTGAGACAAAGTCGACAATTCCTCAGAATTGGCATATTACATAGTCTAATAATCGTTTTATAACTACCGGCGCACCCACACGCAACAACGGTAGCATTCCCCAGACACACCCATACCACGCTGGATGTTAAGATCCAAACGCAAAAATTGTTGACTTTATTGCTCAGGATATGAGGCCCATTGCTGTTGTGGAGGGCTGAGGTTTTAAGAACTTGTTAATATCCAGCGCCAGCGTGCCACACTATCATGCATGGACTATACAACACAGCGAGGCACTGAGCTTGACCACAGATATGTTAAAATATACAGTATTAAAGTGGACGTGCCTTTTGTATTTAAGAGTAAAAACTTTAAATTAATAGTCTAGTCGTGTCTCAGCCACGAAGCCAAGGATATTGCACAGAGCCGACAGACGAGTGTCATTTCAGTGCAAAATAATTAGGTCAAAAACGATTAAATATATATAAAAATATACACTGCAAATAGGCTACAAGGAGAAGTACTGCAGGACAGTACAGTTTTTTTGTGTCATTATATCCACATTACTGATGATACTTTATCATAAATCTCATTGTGTAAATATTTTGTGAACGAATCAATAGTCAACACTACAATGTCATGCGGTATCAATAGAGGTATTTGGTCAAAGCAATATATATCTCAAATGTTTGACTTCCATCCATGATTGGCTGTCAAACAACAACCTAAAGCGCAATGCAGATAAGACCAAAGTCCTTATTGTTGCTCCGGACACTACAGCTTCCAAGGTTACTCAGCTCTTGGGGTCCCTTACTTCAGCTGTACAGTCCAAACTGAGAAATGGTGGGGTTATATTTGATAATAGCATGCATTTTGATACTCATATCAAATCACTGACCCGCACATGTTACTACTAACAGGTCCCTCAGGTCTTCTAGCCAAGGACTACTGGTGCTCCCAAAACTAAATGCCTGAAAAAAGATAAGGGGATGGGGTACGGATCAGCTAAGGTGGCTCTAGGTCTACACAATATATAGTTTTTTTTAATCGTTATCTCCATATCAACTTGCGCAATAAACACAATGCGAAAGGCTGCGACATATCGTGAAAGGCAGATTTTTTTGAATTAGTTGAAAGAGAGAATCAGTAGAAAACTACACTTTAAAGGTAACTGTCATTTTTGTAATGATGCTTTTTATGTCCAATTCAATGTTCAATTTGTTCATTAAAGTATTGTTGGAATTTTTCTTTTCAATTCAACAACCAATTTGCTGTATCTTAGCACAATACTGAAAGCAACAGAAAGAAGTACACCTTAAAATCCGTTTATGTATCGCAAGTAATATTGTTATCGCATGTTTTCCTCTTATCGTGCAGCCCTAGGTGGTACCTGATTTTATGGTACAGCCTGTTTCTGATTGTAAACGTAATTTTATATTTACTAAACTGTTGGTGCAAAAACAAGGGTTTACTATACTTTCTAAAAGGGTCTACTTCTTATGATGCTTTTTTAAGTTGTTATCACATCAAATTTTGTTGTATAGCTTTTATTCCACATAACCATTACCTTCATGTATTTAGTGGGGTTTCCATCAACGTATTTTGAATGCATATTTTGCCCATGTTGACTTTTTAGACTCTGCCACACAACTGGTTACAAATGAGAAACCTTTAGCTTATAACTTTTCAAATATGAGCATGTATTATTAGGGGCTGGTGTACTACATGAGCACCAAACTGGGGACATGTGCTGTACCATGATACTCTCAGGGCTCATACTCACTTGTTTCTCAGGACCTGCCAGGCCGCCTCGATGTCCGCATACAGGTTCTTCTCAGAGGGCTTCCCGGTGCTGACTCCGTAGCCTGAGTAATCGTAAGAGAACACGTTGCAGTTGATCCTGGAGCCGAGGCCAATGTAAAAGCTGCACATCTGCCCAAGGTCCACGGCGTTACCGTGGGAAAACAGCAGCGTGTACCGACTGTTCGGGGCACAACGCACAAACATACACCCGACCCGGTTACCCCGACTGCTTCTGGTGGTAAAAACTTCCACTGCATCGAGCTCTCGCTGAGAGTACTGCCAGTCCGCCCGTTCGGTTAAATGTAAGCTAGTTACCCCGTTAGGATCGGCGTGCACCGAGTAAGTGGGCTCCGGTGGGAGGAAAGCTAGTTTGGCCGCGATGCGACTCGGACAAGGCGGACAACAGAACAGCCAGCATAGTTCGCCGAGAGAAAACCCATTCATCCTAGGGCCTTGTTCGGGCATTTAGGAGCGGGTCAATTAACCCGGTCAATGAACTTCTATTGAAAAAAAAATACAGTTCTATTTTGGTATGAGTTCCTATTTATTTCTCATTAACAGACTCTAAGTAGCTAGATGAACGATGGCTCTGTCTATCGGCTTGGCAGCTAACTCGCTAGCGAGCTGGCAGCTAGCTAACGTTAGCAAGCAAAACTAGCTAAGAATAACGTTACAGATACATTAGAGACCAACTAAAACGCAACCTTTAAGTTCATGTTAATTTTTTTAGCACAAAAACGGTGCAGCGACGAGTCTCGATAGTACAAATCCGCCCTTGAAATAAATTAGTTGCTATACATCAAGATTAGTTGCTAATGTTATAAGAATGAGAATAGCCATTTCTCTAGAATGGAGACAAGCCGGACTTCCTGCAGGCTACAACCGGATATCCGGTTTGGCTTTCATTTAGTTAGTTTCTATTTTTTGGTTTCTAATTTTTCAGTTTAAATTAGTTGTAAACAGTTGTAAAAAACATATAAAGATAAATTGACTGTTTAGGTGTAAAGTGACATGCAATGAGCTCAGAGCTGAAGAGCTTAGCAATCTTGTGTCCTGTGGGAAGACACTGTCCCTGAGCCTGGTGGTGCAGGACAAGATGTTGCAGTAGGCTACAGTCTGCCAGACAGCAGCAGACAGAACAGATTGTGGCTGAATTGATTGGGGTCACTGATTTGGTCCTCCATGGATGGCAGCACCGTCCTGGTGATGTGCGGAGCTTTTTTTTTTTAAAGATTTTTTTGTGGCATTTTTAGGCGTTTATTCCTGACATGACATGAAAAGGGAGAGAGAGGGGGAACGACATGCAGCAAAAGGCCGCAGGTTGGAACCGAACCTGCAGTTGCGTCAAGGACTTAACTTAGCTCTGGGGAGTCATTCCCTGGAGTCCTTATGTTCTTTTTCCCCCAGCCTGTTTCCTTGGATCAGGGAGGATCCAAAACCATGGTTGCAGCTGTCGTCATGGTCCTGCTACACGTCCTGCGATGCCCTGCTACGTCCTGCTATGCTTTGCTGTGCCTTTTAATGCCGCACAGTGCCCTGCTATGCCATGAACTACTACAAATAACTAAAAACTACAAAAAAAATTTGTCACTGTTCCATTATCTTTTATTGTGACTGTTAATACCACTGTTATTCATTTCAACCCCAACCGGCCCTCAGACACCTCCTACTAAGAGCCTGGGTCTGGGCGCCCAAGTGCTAAGCAGTTTTATCCACCCTCTGAAGAGCCTTACGGTTGAGAGCTGTGCCACTACCATATCAGAAGGTAAATAAGTAAAGTTTATTTCCAGAGCACATTTAAACACAGCTTAAACTGACCAGGCTGTACAAAAACAAAAAAACACTAAGGTGCTGTAGAAAGAAAGCACAAAAAGAACATCCCTAGAACAAGAACAAGTAGCAATTCACAAATACATAATTATAGACATGATAACAGATTAAGAGATCAGTGAGTAAAATTGGGTCTTTAGCTTATATTTAAAAACAGAAATGGAGGGCACATTTCTTGGTATCTAATGGCAGCTGGTTTCAGCAAGGGGTCTGTCACCTGTTGTCATGGTTGTTAGTGTCTGTATGTTCGCTTTCCTGTTTTATTTTGAAGTCTCAGTTTTCTCCCTTGTCTTGTTTACTGTAGTTTTACTTCCTGTCTTGTGTTTTCCCACCTTTTGTGATTGTCTGTCCAGCCCTGATTTGTTTCACCTGTCCCTTATCCCTAGTGTCACCTGTCCCTTGTTAGTTCTTGTTACCTGGTGTGTTTAGTCTTTGTGTTGTCTTTGTCTGGTGTCGGATCATTGTGCTTCATGTGTGCAGGTTGTCCCTGCGTTGCGCTTCCTGGTTAGTTTGTTTCCTGTCTTGTCTTTTGGTTATTCTTTGTATGTGCCTGACCCCCTGCCTGCCTGCCTTTTTGGGGACACCTTATTTTGTAAGACTTGTTTTAATAAATCACCTCAACTCTGCATCTGGGTCCAAGCTTTGCATTCCTGACCCCTGACACCTGCAGCCGGTTAGGATACTTTCTATGGTAAATTTCGACCGTTTTTCTGGACCGTCATCTGGGTGAGCATAGGCGCCGATTTATGTTTTCCTCCGTGGGTGCCTTTTTAAAAAAAAGTAGTCAAATGTTTGCATTTCCAAACCTTAGGAAGTGGACAGTGGCGGACACAAACATATACGCTTATTCATTCTAAAGCTGTAAAGTAGTCTTATCTTTTAACTCAGGACAGCGCCACTTCTCTAGGATTGGAGATGTAAAACTTAACTGACACATAACCATGATAAACCTCATTGGAAATTAAGAATCAATGCTTCTGACAGGTGGAACTCTCTGCACTGGTGGTGGATGTTGTTAATGCCCTTGCATCATTAGGTTTTGTTTTTTATTAACAAATCTGTCCATTTTAGTCTCACTCTGATTACCTAATGCACATACAAACACTGTATAGTGGAGGGATGGAGGGGGGGGGGTCACTAAAAAGGCGTTTTCATCCGAGAGACGCTGTGATTGTGAGATAGGATATGGGGCAGGGGACTGACAGCAATATAACCAATCATACTATGACCAACGCTCCACTTAACACCAAATGTAATGTTTAATTTTAAATGAATGTAGCTTACTGGCAGTCTGGCACACGTGGGTGCTCGAGCTCCCGATCACCCACGGTGCCCATGTGGAGGAGGTTTCAGGTTTGGTTCGGCTCAAAATGAAAAGTACGAAAGTCCGGACCAAACGAGATAGGTGTGAAAGCCCCCCTTGATCCTTCATCGTGGAATATACCTGTCCTCTGCACATTCTATATATCCTGAACTTTTGCATATCCCTCAACATTTTTGCATATCCTGCACTACTCCATAAAGCCTCTTTTTTGTTGTTGTGATTAACAATGTTTATTTTTAACACAACATACAAAACATACAATTTGCAACATGAACATCCCCCATCACCCTCGTCATCATCACCACCCACCCAGACAAAAATCAAGAAAAGATGACCAAGGAACTACAAGACTTACAACAAAATAATAACAGCTGTAAAATGAATGCACTTGTCTGCTCCATATGTACCTTCCACATTCCTAACTTTTCCTGCAAATAATATCCTATAGTGGGGCGATAATAACTGTAATAACAAAATCTACAACAAAAATGGTAATAATTATAGATTAAGATGCATGTATAACTCTCTATTTACTGAAACAAAGAAAGAAAAATGAACAAGATGAGTGGAGTCAAAAACTAGGGGGATTTATCACATTACCCAGAATCTTGCCTTAAAGTTGTTTTAATGTTTATCCAGGTTTTCCAGTAACTCTCAAACTTACCTTGTTAAAGTCTGATAATTGTTATTTTGATCCAGTTCTTGACTGTAAGAGAATCTTTGCTTTCTTACTCACTAGTAATAGGATATTGTACATATATTTGTTTTCGGCCCTCTTCACAGTGTCCGGTCTTAATCCCAGACATAAAGTCATGAACTCTGATAGAATTACTATTTTCATGATTTTCTCGATGGTCCCAAAAACATATGAAAATGTGTTGCCTCATTCTCGCCACAGGATCTCCAACAGGATGTACTTTCTCCCAGAGAAATCCTTTCAGTTTGAACTCTTAAAAAAATAAAAACTTACTTTACTCTACAACCCAAATTCTCTCCATGACAGAGCAGATGTACTTTTCCACTGTTATTACTGAAGTTATTTTCCCCACATTTCCATCTGCATCACAAAGTTACTCTTCTTTTCCCATTTCTCCTTTTATATATGCAGTATCATTCCCCTCTACTTCTTGTAACACCTTATATATCTTTGAAATGTTTCCACGTTCAGGGTCTGACCTGTAGCCAAGTAGAAATATCTTCACTATACCCAAATTAGTCGGTTGCAATTCTTCCTTTTTTCGTTATTTTCTCTAGGTAATGTCTTAGTTGCAAAAATCTATAAAAATCCTGACTGGTTAAACCGAAACAATTTTTAAGATCCTGGAATTGTTGCAGCATGTCCGCCTCGTAGAGGTCACAGTGTTTTATTAACTCTTTATTGGCCCACTGTTTAAATCTTGCATCCATACTGTTTGGTAAGGAATCTGGGTCATATCCTATCCATCTTATGATCCAATATGGTTGTTGATTTGTTTGTTGTTGACTACCCTAGCCAAATCTTAGACATTTTTATCAATGGATTTATGTCTTTTAGACAGGCAACCAACCCACTGTCCCAAATTATTGCTTGTAATGGAATATCACTAGATAGCCAACATTCTATGTATTTCCACTTCGCTTTATATGAAGGATTACAGATATTAACTAACATTTTTATTTGCACCGCTTGGTAGTAATTCTTAATATTCGGAATAGAGAGGTCTTCTTTGCCTTTTGCTAGTTGAAGAGTCTTCTAGTGAATTTGTGGCCTCTTCCGTTGCCAGATGAATCAAGATATTAATTTGTTTAAATCTTGATATTTCCCCTTTGGAAGTTCTGCTGGATGTTTTGGAACAGATATAATAATCTGAGTAGCACGTTGCTTTTTACTGCTTCTATCCTCTGTCCTAATCCCAAAAAAGGGCACTAGATTTTGGAAAAAAGGGGGTCATAGTTCTGATACTGTTGTAGTGAGGCAGGAATGAGGACCCAAATGCAGAGCCCAAGGAGGCAGGCAGGAGCCGGTGAACATAGATTTATTGAGGAAAAAGTCCAAAGGAAACAACACAGGGAGCAGAGGAGCGAACAATGTCCAAGAATAATCAAAATACAAAAAGTCCAAAAGCAAAAGGTCCACAAACAGGTCTGAGGGGGAAGCAATGCTAAACAGGATGGCTGGGACAGGGAAAAAACTCACGGGGGAAGATCTGGGACAAAAAACTCACGGGGTAATCAGGAGCAATTTGCAGGAGGCACACAGACAGGACACGTCGGCAAACGTGCAAAAGGATAGATCAGCGGTAGAGCGGTTGCCTGCCAATTGGAAGGCTGATGGTTCAATCCCTGGCCCTGCAGTGTCAAAGTGTCCTTGGGCAAGACACTGAACCCTGCGCATCTGTGTGTAAATGGTGAATGTATCCTGTATGATGTAAAAGCGCTTTGAGTAGTCGTAGTTCTAGTAGACTAGAAAAGCACTATATAAATACAGCACATTTACATTTAGGACAATCAGTCAGGCACAAAGCAAAGCTAGACAAGACTAGACAAGACAGGAAACCATACTACCAAAACATAACAGGAAGCAGAACAAACAGACACTTCCCGGGGAACATGAGACAGAATCAGCAACACAAGACCAGGGCGAAAACTAACACACAAGGAGGCATGTTTAGGAATATTCACACCTAGGCACTGAATTGACTTTGATTCCCAACTCATTTTAAATTCTTCTCTGATGGAGTAATTAAATGTCAAAATTTGAGATTTGTTGGTGTTTAGTTTATAAGCAGATAATAAACCATATTTTCTCAGGGTTATGAGCAATTCTGGAAAGGAAGCCGATGGATGCCCCAAAAAATTGCCATCTGCGAAAAGGGCAATTTTGTGTTCTTCTTGGGACACCATAATCCCTGTTATCTTCTCGTTCTGTCTTATTCACTGACTCAGGGGCTGTATATAGATGAGGGGACACAGGACAACCTTGTCGACATCCCCTCTCTAATTCAAAAATATTTAACAAAGTCATCATGGAACTGGAATCTCTCTAGTATCTTATATATGAAGGACTAATCAACACAGTTGAATGCCTTCTCTGCATCCAACCCTAGCAGGATAGCCTCTAGATTATCTTTGTTGAAATGGACAATTACATGCGTAGTGAATGAAAACAGGTAGGTGTCCAGAACAAACCGGGACGGGAGGCCAGATACAAAATATAAATGGAGTTTATTTACACAGTTTGCATAGATTAAAAACACTAGTATAAACGGTGAAGCGTCAGCGCGGACACAGTAGAGACTTTAAAAAAGAGAAAGAAATAAAGTCCAATGGCACCACTTGATATAAATAGCAAAGTTTCACTGGATAATAATCCAATAATTTAGAGGCTATTAATATGCATTAGGACCCAATACACACAATAAAAGAGCAATAGAACAAAATACCACTGCACACCTTGTGCACAAACTCACACATTAATCACATGCTGGGAATAATGGAAGGTAACACCTCAAACCACACTAGCGAGCAATAAGGGGTCTCTAAAGCTATCGTTAAGCATATAACCAGCCCTAAGAATGCACCGCGCCCGTCAGCAATATTGCACTTTACCCTTTAATAATAATAATATTTCAAAGGAACAAAACAAACCCAACTAAGAAAAGAAAACAAGTTATAGAAATAAATGCCCGTTACTTTAAATTAATGTGGAAAAAACAATGACAAACAATATTAAACCACTTTCCAGAATATTTTAAAACAATACATTTCATAGAATGGTCGGACAGTCTTCCGTACCTTCAAGTCATTTAGGTTTTATTCAGACCAGCAGCATGCTTTTAATGTCATTATGACCGTTACTAGAAAAGGAAAAACAAAAACAATACACTGAACATCTCCGTTACATGGTTGATGAATTTCCCGATACATAACTTACAATCTTTACCTCTGCTCCAACATTCATCTCATCTAAACATCTGAAATCTCGCATACATTCCGCTACACTTCCTGAAACTGCGAGTTGAGAGAGAGAGAGCGCAAATTACCTGTGTCCCCAAATAACCTCCGCCCTTCACAAGGCCATGACGTCACACCCATTACACATGTAATGTCCTCCTAACATTATCCTGTGTTTGCCTCTGTCTAACGAAAACTGTCTGATCCAACTGTATAACATCAGGGAGTATCATTTCTAAGCGTTTTGCTAGAATTGATGTAAAGAGTTTATAATCCAAGATAATTGGGCGGTAATTAGAGAAGTCTCTCCCATCGTTCCCTTCTTTTGGTATCACAGTTATAATTGCTTTGCTTCAAGATGGAGGAATTTCTCCTTTCTTAAGGACCCAATTGAATGTTCTGGACAACAATGGTATAAAGAGTCATTAAAATTCTTACCTACCATTCCCCTGTAAACCCATCAGAGCCTGGAGACTTGTTAGGTTTGAGCTATTGCCTTATGGAGTTCTCTTATAGTATCTTATATTCTGTAATTGTTGGGAGAATAAGTGATGCAAGCAGAGATTCAGGTGACTTGTCCGCCTTTCAGGCCGACCGGGAATATCGTTGTTTTGTAATACTTTTTTAAAACAACTGAATGTCTGAAACTCATGTTTTATTTGTTTGGTGATTGGCTCTTTAATTTAATGTACTACCGTCTCTGCTTGTTGTTTTCTCTCTAAGGCCTATATAAGAGGGAAGATTATAGCTCATTCAAGTAAGAAGATAAAAGACAGTAAAAAACGAGTGATGGGATTGGAGTCTCGGCTGAATGTAAATGTGCTGTATTTATATAGCGCTTTTCTAGTCTTTATGACTACTCAAAGCGCTTTTACATCATACAGGATACATTCACCATTCACACACATTCATACACTGTGGCCGAGGCTGCCGTACAAGGTGCCACCTGCTCATCAGATGCACACACATTTACACTCCGATGCGCAGCATCGGGGGCAACTCGGGGTTCAGTGTCTTGCCCAAGGACACTTCGACATGGGACTGCAGGGCCAAGGATTGAACCACCAACCTTCCAATTGGCAGGCAACCGCTCTACCGCTGAGCCACAGCCGCCCCTGAAGGTTGCGGAAAAAGAACTAGCGGATGTTATTCTGAGGACCGTTTGAGAAGAGTATGTGAATTAAAATTCCAGTTAAATGAGGTATACAGTAAAAAGGTAGAATATGCTATGTTTAGAATGAAAAGTAACTTCTATGAGAGTGGGGAAAAAGCCAGTAAATTATTGGCTACACAATTAAAAAAACAAGATGCTAGCTTTATAATACCTGCGGTTAAAAATACAAATGGGGAACTAGTAACAAGTACAAAGGACATTAATGAGGTATTTAAAGACCTTTATATGACGTCTTACAAATCAGAAGTAGATCTGTCAGAAGAACAATTTGAAGCCTTTTTTGCTAATATAAATATCCCAAAATTGTCTGAAGGACAAGTAGCACAGATGGAGGGAGATATTACCAAAGCGGAAGTTAGAGATGCAATAGCATCACTGAAACCAGGAAAGTCACCGGGGCTAGACGGGTTACCAGTTGAATATTATAAGAAATTTGTTGACTTATTGGTACCCATACTGACAAAAGTATATAAAGAGTTGTTTGATGTGGGGCAACTACCAGAGACGTTTAATGAGGCGTTGATTACGTTGATCCTGAAGAAAGACAGAGACCCTACAGACCCGGGGAGTTATAGACCCATAAGTTTAATAGATGTTGATGGCAAAATTCTTACTAAGGTGCTTGCCACAAGAATAGAAAGATCTATGCCATATTTAGTTAATGCAGATCAAGTGGGTTTTGTTAAAGGGCGCTCTTCAACAGATAATGTTAGGCGGTTATTACGTCTTATGTGGGCAAGTCGTAATGTGGACACGCCCACTTTTTGACTTGCCAAATACAATGCATAGTGCTTCAACATTTTCAAATATATAATGGAATTACTAAGTGTGAGCACTGAGAATCTTAGATTAATATAGCAAAGTGATTGAGGGTTTGAAATAGATAAGGAGAAATGGTGTAATATAGTTTCCAAGGTTGGCTGGGCCAGTAGGGATGTTAGAAGCAAATTTACTCATTACAAAATCATACATAGATACTACTATACTCCCATGAAGTTTTTCAGAATGGGCTTAGTAGAAGACAAAAGATGTTGGAAGTGTAAGGGAGAAAGTGGTACATTTTTGCATGCCTTTTGGGAATGTCCTGTGGTATTACCGTTCTGGAAAGCAGTATTAAGTAAATTGGGAGATTGGTTGGGAAAAAAGTTACCGGAATCTCCACTGTTCTGTCTCTTGGGAAATTGCGCACTTTTGCCGCAGGGAACCAACAAAGGACAGCATGCGCTAATAACCGCAGGCCTCATCACGGCAGCAAGGCTGATATTGAGGAATTGGAAGAGCACATACACGCCAGGGCTCACAGACTGGACTCAACTGATGACGGAGACTGCATCCTACAATATTTGATTGCCAGGAGTAACAATATCAAAGGGAAGTTCCATTTAGTGTGGGGATATTTCTGTTCATATATTAAGGGCTTGATACATTAAGCATGTGTTGGCACACATGCTTCAAACACAACACAGTCAATATGATCACAAACAATGTAATGCTACAAGGAGTGTTGTCCTTTAAGTTTAGCTTTTACTACCTTTTGCCTTTTTTTTGTTTTGTTTTGTTTGTTTTTTTGTTTTTTAAATATCTATACATATGTACACAGACACATATACTCACATAAAAACAAAGTTAATCTTAAATAACACTAATAAGAATGTAGGAGAAAATAAATCAGAGTACCGTGTAACAAACAATGAACAACCCCTTCACCCACGCCCCCACTCAGCTCACCACGACCAACACACATATTACTGGTTATTTATGCAAAATAAAAAAGGAACAATAAAAACAGGCACACATTCAATTGGGTAGTACTTCTAAATTAGTGAAATAGGAAATAAAGGGTTGCCATTTATGGAAAAATTTGACCGTACATCCTCTCAACGTGTATTTAATTTTCTCAAGTTTAAAAAAAATACATGATGTCTTTGAGCCACAGGGAGATAGAAGGATATTTAGCAGACTTCCAATGTAACAATAAGGAGTGCCTTGCTAGCAAGGTTGTGAAAGCTATAATGTCCTTTCATGTAGGGTTAAGTGCAAGTGTGGGGTCAGGAACCCCAAATATAGCAACCAGAGGGCAAGGCTGGAGAATTACCTCAAGGACAGAGGACATAATAGTAAAATAACCCTCCCAGAAACCTTTCAAATCCGGACAAAAAAAAAAAACATGACAAAGGTGTCAAGGAGAGCCATGGCATTTATCACATTTGTCTTCCACTTATGGATACAGTTCAGATAGTTTAAACTTAGAGAAATATACCCTATATAAATCCGAGATGAGCACAAGAGTTAGATCGTATTCACTCTATGGCCTGTTCCCAGGACTCCTCATGTATTTGTATACCCAGTTCCCTTTTCCATGTACATTTAAGTTTAGCATTTGAGTGGTCACTAAAAGCTAAGATGGTGTCATACAGCTTTGATATGATACCTCTGTTAGGAGGGACAAATGAAAGCATGGTGTCCCATCACTGCTCCAGAGGTAAAGAGGGGAAATTAGGGAAACACTTTTCGAGTTTGAAAATAGCTAAACAGATGAGTAACAGGGAGTTCATAACGAGATGACAAATTGGCAACTATCAAAGACACCATCCACATATAAATCTTTGATTTGTGTGATGAAGGAAATAGATGGTTGTTATTCAGAGGACCCAAGAAAGATGCAGCTACAAGTTTAAAGTGTCTTGAGTGTGTTAAGAACCACTTGATTATCAGTATAGAAGGTTTTATAGGTAAAGAGGAATAAAGTAGAGCAGGTATAGAAGATCCCCTAGAGCAGGGGTGTCAAACGTACGGCCCGCAGGCCTGAACCGGCCCGCCAAGGGGTTTAATCTGGCCTACAGAATAAATCTGAAAGTGAAAAATTGCAATGAGACATGAACTAGAATTTTTTTTAATAAACTGCTATTCCTACATTGTCCGCTAGGGGGCTGTTTTAGACATGGAGCAGCTGAAAGAAGAAGAAAAAGACAAAACAATGCTGAGATAGATGCAGCTAATGTTCAGTGACTACGATACATCTACTTACTTTTGTTGTCGCCTTTATACTAGGGTGACCAGGCGTCCCCCGTTTTCCGGGGACAGTTCCCGGTTTTGGTGACCTGGATCTGTCCCGGAAATGTCCCCGGTTTTTACTGTGACTGACCCACCCAAAATTTGAATGAAAGAAAGAAAACATTGACCAAACGTAGCCGATATTCGCACACCCCACACACACGCAGGCTCAAGACAGCCAGAGCCAGCGCTGCTCTGAGCTCAGAGAGGTTTTAGAAAGCCGTATTTTACGATGCTAAAATTACTGATTATTTACATGGAGTCTGGTGGGTTTAGCGAACGCAATTTCGCGGACTTTTATGTTTTAAAAAAGGATCTTAATCTTTAAGAGGAAGGTTGACCTCCTTAGAAATCCTTTCCATAATGTTGTCAGACACTTAGAATATTAATCTGAGTCTGTCAGTAGCAAAACGAGCACTATTATGAACATAAATACAAGCTGGACAATTATCCTATTAATTTACACTGTAGCTTGTTTCTCTGCTGCCAACTGCAGCAATCTCGTTTAATACTGCATCACTGTTAAAGGAAAATATGTCCTCAATAGTTTTTATTGTATCCGAAACTCAATGAGCTGTTGCAGAAACAAACCTGAAGCAATAAAGCAAAAGCTGTCAGATAAATGTAGTAAACATGACAACATTATTGTTAGGTGTTATGTTAAACATATTAGGACTTTTTATCTTGAAATATTAGGATTTTTTATCTTGAAATATTAAGACTTTTTATCTTGAAATATTAGGACTTTTTATCTTGAAATATCAGGACTTTTTATCTTGAAATATTAGGACTTTTAATTTAGAAATATTAGGACTTTTAATTTAGAAATATTAGGACTTTTTATCTTGAAATATTAAGACTTAATTTTGAAATATTAGGACTTTCTATCTTGAAATATTAGAACTTTTTATCTTGAAATACTAAGACTTTTTATCTTGAAACATTCCCCTCTGAGGTGTAGTGGAGTGGAATATAAAGTAACAGCAGGGGTGATTCTAGGATCAGACATGGGGGGGGCGGCTACGCCCCTAATGAGAACAGCTCTAGGTCTAGTGTACACGTTTTGGAGGTACATACGCTTCTGAGCTGAAAATGTCCCCGGATGTCTGAGAAAGCTGGCCACCTTACTTTACACCCTCATTAGCCAAAATGTCTTTGTCAAAAAGGACAAAAGTGGATACTGAGTGTAGAGTTTTCCAAGAAAAATGGACAGATTCCTATTTATTCACAGAGGTGAATGGGAAACCTGTGGGCTTGGTGTGTATGCAACACACGGTCGGTGTTTAAGGAATATAATATTCAGCGCCACTATGAGACTCAGCATGGTGAAAAATACTGAGACGAGAGAAGATAAATGAATTACTGGTGGGTCTGAAGAAGCAGCGGTAAAAGCCAGCTACATAATTGCTAACGAAATAGCATTAGCATCAAAGCCGTATTACGAAGGGGAGTTCATCAAAACATGCATGGTAAAGGCTGCAGAACTCGTATGTCCCAAGAAGCGACAAGCTTTTGCCAACATCAGCCTGACGAGGAATACTATTGCAGAGAGGATTTCGGAACTATCCATAGATTTGGACAGCCAACTGAAACACAAAGTCAAGTCATTTCTAGCATTTTCTGTTGCAATTGATGAGAGTACTGACATTACAGACGTTGCTCAACTGGTTATATTTATTTGTGGAGTTGATGAGACATTGGCCGTCACAGAGGAGTTCCTTGAGTTGGTGCCTATGATGGACACCGACGCTTTTAGGACATTTCACTGTATTTTGCACCAGGAGGCATTGTGTTGCAAGTCATTAAAAATGGATCACGTCATGGAGGTGATTATCCGAACTGTTAATTTTATCTGTGCCAGAGGTCTGAATCATCGTCAGTTTGACTGCCTTCTCAGTGACAATAAAATTACCCGTGGCCTGCCATACCACACTGACACACCACAGTAAGCCGAGGCGCTGTGCTGAAGCGTTTCTTTGAGCTACGAGAGGAAATTGGACAGTTTATGGAGACAAAAGGAAAGCCAGTGATGGAATTACAATCCCTGGAATGGCTGCAGGACCTTGCATTTATGGTGGATATTACAGAGCCGTAAAAAAGTTGTCACACAGTATTATGACAGCATACTTGCGTTCAAGTTGAAGCTGACTTTGTGGGAGACACAGCTGGCATGTGGTGACCGTGGTCATTTCCTCTGTCTAAGAGATGTAAGTGCAACTGTCGTTAATGCTGGCATGAAAAGGTACAAAGACAAGATTTCAGTATTGCTGTGGGAGTTTAAGAAACGGTTTCAGGTCTTTGGTGAACTCAAAACAGAATTTGCAGTTTTTCGCTCACCCTTCACAGTCAAAGCTTCTGATGTGCCCGTCAACATCCAATTAGAAATAATTGATTTGCAATGTGAACACATTTGCCTCAGTGGACTTGGACACATTTTATTAGTATCTCCTGCCAGGGTACCCCAAATTAACAGCCCTAGCTGCAAAAGTTATGTGCATGTTTGGGACTACCTACCTTTGGAACAGGTTTTCTCTGTAATGAACATCAATAAAACAAAACTGCGCTCAAGGCTCACACACCAACACTTAAATGACATTCTGAAATTGGCTGCTACTCAGGACCTGACGCCTGATGCACTTGTGCAGGCTAAGTGTCAGGAGAAAAAACAAAGTAATCTAAACTAGACTAATTATTTTAAAATGCTGCATCATCACTCAAAAAAATAGTTCTCTGAAAATGAATCCTTGCTGTAATAATAGCTAAAAATTATGCAATTTGTTAGCATGTATGCATTTTTTATGTATGTTTTATGTAGAAATCTTAAATTTACAGGCTGAGTGATTACTTTCTTATACATTTAAAATGGCCATCACTTTGGTTTGTAAGATGTGGGGAGCCAATTTAAGTTTTGATAATTATTACACTTGGAAAATGGAGTAAAATAATTCCTATATCTTGATAAGTTGATTTAATCTTAAAGTCCCAAATATTTAGCAAATATATAGTACCATATTTTTCAGTTCTAAATACCTGTGACTTAAAGTTTTGTGCCTTTATACAAACACTGATCAGTTGTAATGCACACATGTAAATGATAAACTGAAGCAAAAAGCACCTTCTTCTTGAGAATTCTGAAGTTGTTCATAACATGTTTTGTAAAAGGATATTCATTAAATAAAAAAATATCCTAATCTAATTGTACTTCTTTCCACTAAAAAAAAATAAAAATAAGGAAAAACATGAATGTATTGTTTTTTATAGCTATGATGAACTATGCTATGATTTTAATGGTCCGGCCCACTTGGCATCAAATTAGGCTGTATGCGGCCCCTGAACTAAAATGAGTTTGACACCCCCCGGGGGGGTGCGGACTCTCTCCCGGGGGGCGCGAGTAGACTACAGGATGGGAGGGGAAAAAATCTAGCAACTTTTACTGGTGTTTTTGGAGACTTTTGTAGTGTTTGTAGACTCAAAAGCACGAATCACTCTGCAGTTAGGCCTACTGTGCTCAACCACGGGAGCTGCCGTGAGCCCCTCTCCCGTCCAAAAGCACTCACAGTCAGCAGTAGCCTCGCGCAGCAGGCACAGCCTGCAGTCAGAGCAGAGAGAAGACACACATGCGCATGGCCGCCGCACGTAAATGTGTTATGCCAGTAATCATCTCTGTTACATATCAAACATGGACCAATTAAAATTGAGATATTACTGGCCCTTTGCGTAGCTGACGTCATTACACCAGATACGTTGTAAGCGCAATCCCCGCGAAATTCAATGACAGCAGCGGTGTCCGCCGATATCACAGCCGCGAGGAACTCCTCTAAACTCGATTTTAATTCAAAAAAGAACTAATAGCAAGATGGAGGTCTACGCCAGCCTTAGATGGACTACCGCAGCAAAGGGACAAAAACTCGATCGTTCGATCGTTTCAAACTGACTGGTTTGGAAGAAAAGATGTGGCTACGTGGCTGTGCTAACAGTCAGCGGCGGGACTATTACGGGGTCCTGGGATCTGAACAACCTGCCCGCAGCTTTAACCACGCATAAAACCGTCCAGCTCATATAATACCGGCAACTACAGCCGCACATCCTCCACCCTGAAACGGATCAAAACATCCAGTCGGAACCGGACCGGGCCAGCACGTCTTTCAGCCCTCGCCATTCGGTCAGAGAGTCAGAGACTATGCAAACTAAAGGCCCGTAAAGACGAGTTTTACAACGCAATGATCGCCGTCTTCACGAGGAAAGAGCTTCGGATGGATTCTATGTCCTAATAATCTACCGATTGGTGAGTCAGAAACTATTTTGGGCTTAGTGCAAGCCATTTGCCTTCATATTCAGTTGAGCAGTGTGTGTTTTCATTGTTGCTGACTGGGACTGACAAACAGAATTGGCACTTTGGACCATGCTGGTTGCTGTAAAGTGTTATATAAATACATATAGATTGATTTTGATTGATAGATTGATTGGAAATGTCTTGCTATCGACCGTGCGTGTGTGCAACGTGCGTAACGCTTAGCCTACTGTTTTTGATTGAGTTTAGCCTAAACAATAAATTCGGGTAATCTGGCTTTCATAACTCAGTGCCTAGCCTTTACTGACATCACCACACGTCACTGATGACACTATGTGGCTTGCATCTCTGTCCTATTGGTCAATATATTTGACCGCTGAATGGCCTCAACCTGTCTTTGCAAGGCCGCGAAAACTCACATTTTGCCCTTGCGGACAAAGTGCACGCCACACAAAAATTAAACCTCTGGCATGCATCAGTCGAGGGAACTGCGACATGTTCCCCAGCCTTGCAGACTTTATCACCGATGCAGGCGACTATTTCAGTCAGCGTCTGAGCACCTGTCAGCAATGAGAAAACAATTTGGCGAATTTAAAGAGGATTATCGATCTTTGCGTGGGTTCGAGATCCGCTTGTGTGCACAGCAAACAAGCTATTAATTGATATGCAGGAACAGCTTATTGAGGCAGGATTCAAAAATGACTGCACTCAAAAACTAAATACCGTAATCGTGCACAAATCGAGGATGATTTGAGGCTATGTTTATCAAACATTGAGCCAAGAATTGAGGATCTTTGCAAGGCAAAGCAGGCTCAGGTCTCACATTAATATCACCAACCTGCAAGCTTCTTTAAAAAATGCAGATGATGCCTACTATTAGACCTAGTGATAATAACAATAATAAAGCATAAATTAATATCTCGTACAATTCCCAATTATAGCAATAGCCTAGTAATGATAATAGCCTACTGATGATGATGATAATAATAATAATAATAACAATAATAACAACAATAAAGCATGTAACCTCATATAAATATATAGCAATAGCCTAGTAATGATGATAGGCCTAATACTACTCATAATAATACTAATACTACTAATAATAATAATAATAATAATAATAATATCTGCAAGCTCACATTAGAAGTCTGGTACTACAGCCAATTATAAAAAATAGCCTAGTAATGATAACAGGCATACCTACCGCTACTGATGATGATAATAAAATTAATAATAATAATGTGGGCCTAAAAATAATCTATCTATCTATCTATCTATCTATCTATCTATCGCTTGGTGTGTGGGGGGCGAGGGCACTAGGGCCCCAACTGCAATGAACCAGCTTTTGGGGGGGCCCAGCTTGCAAAAGGTTGAGAACCCCTGCCCTAGAGGATTTACACCAAGAATATCCAGGGATTTTAACCAGTAGCAAAGTTTATGGATGTGAGCTGCCCAATAGTAGGTAAAAAATTAGGTAATGCGATTCCTCCACTAAGTCTGCATCTCTGCAGTAAGTTTTTACTTAATCCTGGGAGATTTTTCTGCCTCAAATAAAAGAACAGATTGTCTTATCAAGTGAGTTCAAAAAATGTTTTAGCAAAAAAAAAAGCAGAATTGACTGAATAAAATTCCAAATACAAAAAGAAATTTTGGTAAAATATTCATTTTGACAACATTGATCTTGCCGAAATGAGGGGTTGAGGTTAATTTAAAGGGGAGGTTACCCCATCTTTGAATATTGGATGTAATCTTTGAGATAGGCCTGCCTCTCCGGGAACCATCACCTTATCGTGGTGGAGAGGTTTGTGTCCCTAAGGAACCTGAGGGCTGTTTTTGTCTGGAGCTGTGTGCTCCTGGTAGGTCTCCCATGGCAAAGTGGTCTCAGGTGAGGCCAGACAAAGAATGGTTCAAAAGCCCTATGCAAAAATCGGGAGGAAGAGGGAGTGACCCTGCCCGGAGGAGGCCCGGGCCCCTTCGCCTGGAGCCAGGCCTGGACGGAGGGCTCGCCAGCGAAGCGCCTGGTGGTGCCGGGTTTGCCACGGAGCCCCTGTCGGGCACAGCCCGCAGAAGCTACGTGGCCCCCCTATCTCCATCCCATGGGCCCACCACCTGTGGGAGGAAACCGCTGTCGGGGTGCGCAGCCACATGGGTGGCGGCGAAGGTCAGGGACCTCGACGACCAGACCCGGGCGGCAGAGGCTGGCTCTGAGACGGGAACGCCACCTCTCTGTGGGGGAAGGAGCCGAACTTGTGCGGGAGGTGGAGCACTACCAGTTAGATCTGGTGGGGCTTACTTTACGCACAGTCTCGGTTCTGGAACCGCATTCTGGGATAGGTTGGACTCTGTCCTACCCCGGAGTTGCCCAGGGGTGTGAGGCGCCGGGCGGGTGTGGGGATAATACAAGCCCCCCCGGCTGAGCGCCGCCAAGTGCTGGAGCCACCGGACAGAGGGTCGCCTCCCCCACGCCCGTGGGTGATGGGGGAAACTTGACTGTTGTTTGTGCATATGCACCAAACAGGAGTTCATGATTCAGCCTCTCTTGGAGACCTTGAATGAGTCCGTGCTGGGGCTCCAGTAGGGGACCTTATTGTTCTGCTGGGGGACTTCAACGCACATCGCAAGCAATGATGGAGATATTTGGGAGAGGCGTGATTGGGAGGAACGGCCTCTGATCTGAACCAGAGTGGTTGTTTGTTGGTTGGACTTCTGTGTTAGTCATGGATTGTCCATAACAAACACCATGTTCGAACATAGGATGCTCATAAGTGTATCGCGGGTACCAGAGCACCCTAGGCCAAAGGCTCACTAGATCGATTTTATAATCGTTTATCTGATCTGAGGCCGTATGTTTTGGACACTGGTGAAGAGAGTGGGCAGAGTTGCTGTCAACTGATCACCATCTGTGGTGAGCTGGGTCAGGGGATGGGGAGGACTTGACAGACCTGGTAAGCCCAAACGAGTAGTGGTAAATCTGGGAACGCCTGAGTGAGGCCCCCGTCCACTCTTGACCTCAACTCACACCTCCTGGCGTGGAGCTGTGGCATCCCTGTGGAGGCATGCTGGAAGGCTGAACCTTGAGTGGACAATGTTCAAAGTTTCCATTGCTGAAGCTGCGGCGGCAGCTGTATCTCAGGGTCTTAGGTGCCTCAAGGTGGTAACCCACGAACACCGGGTGGACACTGGTGGTCAGGGAAGCCGTCCGAGCTGAAGAAGGAGTCCTTCAAGATATGTTATCCTGAGGACTCCTGAGGCAGCTGTGGCACCGAACGGGCCCGAGGCTTGCAGCCTCAATGCCGTGACAGGCAAAGCAGCTGGGGGTGGGAGAAAGGACTTGGTCGGCACCAAGGTGTTTGAAACCGCTCGCCACCTCAGGAGGGGAGAAGGAATCATCCAAGTTTGCTTACAGCAAGGATGGGACGTTGTTGACCCCAACTGGGAGGCAATAGAGCGGTGGAAGGAGCACTTTGAGAACTCCCCAAATCCAGCTGACACGCCTCTGTGGTAGAGGAGGCAGAGCTGGAGGATTGGGATTGTCTTCACTGGTGGAAGTCGTGTAGTAAACAACCCACAGCGGCAAAGCCCTTAACATGAGATCCGGTCCAGAAATGCTGAAAGCTCTTCTCGGTGGGAGGGGATGTTCTGGTTGACACGCCAACATTGCGTGGAAGTTGGGATCTGTGCCTTAAAGTGGCAGACCGGTGGTGGGTTCCCCTTAAAAAGGGGGGACCAGAGGGTGTGTGTGCCAATTACAGGGGTATCACACTTCTCAGCCTCCTGGTAAAGTCTACCTGGGCATTGGAAAGGAGGGTTCGGCCGATAGTCAACCTTCGGGATTGAAGAGGAACAATGCGATTCCGGCCCCTGGGTCGTGGAACAACGGATCAGATCTTCACCTCGCAAGGATCTTGGAGGGGCCTGGGAGGCTGCCCAACCAGCTTTTGCATGTGTTTTGGATCTGGAGAAGGCGTATGACCGGTCCCCCGGGAGAAATTGTGGGAGGTGCTGGGGGAGCATGGGGTGAGGGGGTCCTCTCAGCCATCCACCCTGTATGACCAAAAGCGAGAGCTGTGTCCGGGTTCTCGGCAGTAAGTCGGACTCACCTCCAGGTGAGGGGGTTGGCTCCGCCCAGGGATGCACTTTTGTCACCTCAATCCTGTTTGTAATATTTATGGACAGGATATCGAGGCGAAGTGGGCGGGGGAAGGGTTGCAGTTCGTGGGGCTCGGACTTACCGCTGCTTTTTGCAGATGATGGGGTCCTGATGGCGCCATCGCCTGTGGACCTTCAGCACTCACTGGATCAGTTTGCCGGGCCGAGTGTGAAGCGGCTGGGATGAGGGATCAGCACCTCTAAATCTGGCGCTGGTTTCAGCAGGAAACCGATGGAGGCTTGTAGTAGGAGCAGTCCCCTACCCCTAAGTGAAGGAGTTTAAGTACCTTTGGGGTCTGTTTTATCTAATCATAGACGAAAGCGAGCTGAGCCAGAAGGCAAAGCCTCGATCTACCGGGCAATTTTCGCTCCTGAATTTATGGTCATGAAGGCTGGGTCATGAATCAGCAAAGAATCCAGATCCAGGGTACAAGCGGCTTAAGTTTCCTCAGGAGGTGGCTGGCGCCTCCTTTAGAGATAGGTGAGAAGCTCAGTCATCCGAGAGGAGCTCTGGAGTAGAGCCGCTGCTCCTTCAATGCTGAAAGGAGCCAGTTGAGGTGGTTCAAGTATCTGGTAAGGATTCCTCCTGGGCGCCCTGTGGGAGGTGTTCCAGGCACGTCCAGCTGGAGGAGGCCTGTACACCCAGGACCAGGGTGGGAGAGATTATATTCCCAACCCAAGTTTGGGAACACCTCGGGATCCCCCAGT
>CM049371.1:30083356-30160856 GCA_026937815.1 Etheostoma perlongum
AACATCGATACATTCCCCCATAAATAATAATTATAACTTACCACCTTCGCTCTCAGATTCAACCTTTGGAACTTGGTCCTCGAAGGGCATTAAGTCTATTTCAATCTGTTTGTGGATGGCAAGTTCGGATCATTTGCCCAACCCTCTCAATTATTTAATTTACCAAAGTCTCACTTCTTTAAATTTCTCCAAATTAAACACTTTGTCCAGAAAAGCATAACCTCCTTTCCAGATTTGCCAGTAAGAAACATGGTTGACCATATCCTTCACATAAAGGTGTAATCTCAATTCTTTACAACAGCATATGCAATATCTCCCCGCACTCTTTGCAGGATGTCAGGAGACTTTGGGAGGAAGATCTTGGTGAGGAATTTACAGATGATCAATGGAAAGCGGTGCTTGACTTAGTACATACATCTTCTCCTTGTGTCAGACACAGCGTGATACAACTCAAAATAGTTCTAAGAGTACACTTGACCAAGACAAGGCTGGTGAAAATCTTCCCCAATATGGACCCCTTATATGGTCAACCAGCGGACCATATACATATGTTCTGGTCTTGCCCCAAACTTAACGCTTTCTGGGCCAACATTTTTGGCGCCTACTCTAAGATGCTTCAAAGAAACATCGACCCTAACCCTGTAAGTGCCCTATTTGGATTAGCCCTTGAAAATCGCCCCCTTGTAGCATTCACTTCCCTGATTGCCAGGCGTCTCGTCCTGCTCTCCTGGAAGGAACATGCTCCCCCCCCCCAGCTTCACAAAGTGGATTAGATTAGATTCAACTTTATTGTCATTACACATGTACAAGTACAATGCAACGAAATGCAGATTAGAGAGTTCAGAGAGCCTCCGAGCCGCAGTTATTTAAAGCGCCGACACATACACTCTGAAAAGGATATATGCAGATAGCGAGATAGAATACAAGACATAATAACATAATGCACAAGACTACATACATGAAGGAATATTTGGTGTGTGTGTGTGTGTGTGAGTGTAGTATGAGACACAGACTGGGAGCTCTGTTGAAAAACAGCGCGGTTCAGTCCGGCCTTGACCATGAGAGTGAGTGTGTGTGTGTGTGTATGGGAAGTTTGAGACACCGACTGTCTGCATTGTTCATAAACACACAGTTCAGCCCGACCTTGGCCATGAAGGTGGAGGATGGGAAAAACAAACAAGAAGGGACCGAGGCAGTCAGACGGAGCAGGGGGTGATAGGGGAGGGCATGTATGGTGTGTGTGTGTGTGTGTGTGTGTAGTATGAAGCGTCAGACTGTCCAAGTTGTTAGAAAGTTCAGTTCGTTCGGCCTTGGATGAGGAGATGAGACAATGCACAGGAGTAGATAGCAGTCCGCTGCAGACTGTTTACTCGCTCGGGTGAAGGAGGGGGGGGGGGCATAGATCCCAATTTCAATCCAATTTAGGGGTTGATTTGGCGAAATTTGACCAAATCAATGTCCGTTAATCATCCCCCTTTTTTTAATCATAATTTGTTTTTTTTGTTTTTTTTCCTATTTATTTGGAAACCTGGTGCTGAATTGTATATGCTCCTTCTCCAATCCCTCATTGGACAACTACTCCAATGGCCAATTCTTGTGAAGATCTGGACTTAAAGGGACAAACTTTTGGGATGGATGGGTGGGTGGGTTGAGGTGTGGGGTACCTTTTTGTATAATGAATGAATGAGACGGGACGCCATGGGCTAGCTTAACACCAACTCTTTACTGAGCGACAACCCGGGAAAACCTTATGGGTACTGTAGTCTCTACCGCTACACCTCCTCTTTTTAGCTCAGCAAAAGGCTTTTAAACATAAACCATACTTTTAACTTAACTGTGAAGGTTTCTTTCCCTTGATTAATTATCTAATTTATTTAAACACTTAGAAACCGTATTACCTGTTAAACAGATCAACTTTACACCTTCACATGAACTTTTAACTCATAAATCAAGTCTCTCAGTAGCCTTTGAAACTCTGCCTGCTCTAGTGACTGTTGGTTGTTCAGGAGGATTCCCTGTGGCTCTAAGGTGGATTCTGTTCCTTCTTAGAACGCCCCTGTCAGTCTCTACCAAGTATGACCTTGGCGTATTAGCAGTTCTCAATACAGTTCCTGGAGCTTCCTCAGTGGTAATCCACACTTTCTGTCCAGAGGTAAGTTCTGGAAGTGTTCTGGCTCGGTGGTGGAGATTGTAGTGTGCCGCTTGCTTACGCGTCCCTTCCTCATCCTTCCTGCAAAAAGCCTGTAACTCAGGCCACTTCGGATCCAGTTTACTTGAAGACTGGGGTAGTGATGTACGCAGATTTCTCCCCATCAGTAACTGCGCTGGTGAGAATCCATGCTCCATTGGTGTGGCTCTGTAAGCCAGTAATGCTCTGACATGGTCAGTGTCTTTTTTCCAAAGGCTCTTAAGCGTCTGGACAGCACGTTCTGCCTCGCCGTTCGCTTGTGGGTAACGAGGACTGCTCGTTATGTGGGTGAAGCCACTCTCTTGTGCAAAGGTTCTGAATGTTTCTGTTGAGAACTGTGGCCCGTTGTCAGATACTACAGTCTCTGGATATCCATGACGGGCGAAAGCCTCCTTCCCAGCTCGAATGGTTGCCTCAGCTGATGTGACCCTGAGCTCTGCTACCTCAATGTAACGAGAAAAGTAGTCCACGATAAGCAGGTACGTCTTTTTTGACCACTCAAACAAATCCATCCCCACCTTTTGCCACGGCCGCTCAGGGACTGCGGTCTGGATTAGTGGCTCTCTGTACTGTGTTCTTTGTCTTTGGCATGTTTCACATTTGTCCACTTTCTCTCGGATATGGGCAGAGATACCTGGCCACCATACTGATTCCTGAGCTCTGGCATCATTTGGAGATGCCTTGATGACCTTCATGGAGTTTATTCATTATGTCCCTTCTGAGTACTTGAGGTATAACGAGTCTATCGCCTTTCATGAGAAGGTCTCCTGCAAGATGCAGCTCCATTCTAACCTGCCAGTAGGGTGCCACATCCGGTCTCAATCCACATTTCTTTGGCCACTCTGTTAGACAATAGTGTGCCACTGTTTTGCATGTTTCATCTGTTTGTTGCATTTGTTTGATCTCCTCCAACCGCTTGTCTGTAGCCGGGAGTGAAGACACAACCGCATCCACAAACACCTGGACATCTTTCTCCAGTTGTAGGTTGTCAGAGGACGGCTTGTCTCTCAGTGGAGCTCTTGACAATGTGTCTGCAGTGATAAGGCTTTTACCTGGGACATGGACTATGTCATAGTCGTATCTCAAAAGTCTCAGACGGAACCTCAGAACCCTGGGTGGCAGATCATCCAAACCTCTGGTGCTCAACAGTGGAACGAGGGGTTTATGGTCTGTTAGTAGTGTGAAGTGCAGACCCTGTACATAAGAGTTTAGTCTTTCACACACCCATGTCACTGCTAGTGCCTCTTTCTCGATCTGCGCATAGCGTTTCTCTGTGTCCGTCAGCCCTCTTGAGATGTATGTCACAGGCTGCCAGGAGTCATCAGTCTGTTTCTGAGTGAGAACAGCCCCTATACCGTATGCTGATGCATCTGCTGCTACTCTTGTTTCTGCTGTGTTTGAATATTGAGCAAGTGCCTTTTTTGAGCTCAGTTCTTCTTTCAGCTTTTGAAAAGCTCTCTGTTGAGGTACACCCCAGATCCACTCATTTTTCTCTCTCAGTAGGTCTTTTAATGGTGTGGTGAAGGTGGCTAACTGTGGCACAAACTTGGCCAGATAGTTTGCCATGCCCATCAGACGGCGCACATCTTCCACGCTTGTCGGCTCTGGCATCTGTTGGATTGCTCTAACTTTGTTTGGATCTGGTTCAATGCCTTTTGCCGATATTTTGTGACCGACAAAAATTATGTGCTCCTTGCCAAGCCCTTAAAACACAGCTGGATAAGTTGCCTTAAAGTCTGTCTCAGTCTGAGTCAGTGTCACTTCATCAACCCTGTGTATAAGTCCCATTTCCACTATTGCTGGTAAGCCCAATAGTGATTGTGTCAGTCCTGCCACAACATACACATGTTGATTAGTAGAGCGCCCCTTTGCCATCAATTTGCTCTGGAAGCAGCCTTTTACATTCAGAGGATTGCGACCGGGTCCAAATAGTCTTTTAAGTGGTCTTCCCAGCTTACCATCTCGCTCTGGTTTGAAGACACTTTCTGGTATGGATGTGACATATGCTCCCGTGTCAAGCTTGAAATTAATGACTTCTCCATTCAGATGTACTTTTTCCATCCATGGCAATGTATTTCGTGAATTAACTTCACCAAGGAATGCATAGTCTTGTGCATCACTGTCCGTTGTGTCTTGTGTGACAGTGTGTACAGCCTGACCACCACGGCAGGCTACCGCATAATGTCCTTTTTTGTGACACTTTCGACATTCCACGTCTTTAGCTGGACAGTCTTTCCATGCATGTTTGCGTCCTTTTCCACATCGGCCACACTCCTTTTCACTCTGAGCGTCTGATCTTTGGCCTTTGTTTATCTTCTGTCCTATGTGGTGGAACTTTTTTCCTTTTTTCATGTGTGTTTTAATGGCGTCCACATTCATTTTGGGATCACCTCCCACTGCATTGTTGTGCAGTATCGTCTGTTGTCTCTTAATAGTCTCACTTTGTCTCACTTTTTGTATGGCCTTAGCAAGTGTTAACTCTGAGTCCATTTGTAGCTGTTCTGACAACCTCCTGTATTTTATTCCAACCACAATTCTGTCTCTTATGAGTTCTTCTTTAAGAATCCCAAAGCTGCAGTGATCTGCTAACATGTGCACTGACGTAATGAACGCTTCTGCACTCTCTAGCTCTTGTTGGCATCTCATGTTAAACTTGGCTCTTTCAAAAATTGTGTTTTCCCACACAGTGTTGTTCAAATGCAGTTTTAACAGCATTATAATTCTTTTTATTTTCGTCAGTCAATGGCAAGACTCCCAAAATATCATCTGCTGCATCTCCCAGTGTATATAGGAGTGAATTCCCCTGATATTCGTCGGGTTTGTCCTTTAATCCTGATGCAGTACGAAATCGCTCAAATCGTCTGATCCATCTTGGCCATTCAGATGGATTTGAGAAATCAAATGGCTCCGGGTGTGATATTTGCACAGCTGCAACTGCCATTTCGTCTTTTCCTCTGTCGTTTTACATTCAGAAAAAACTTTTGTGTCGCGCTGTCCTCTTCTCTTCCCCGTGTGTATGTCTCCCCGTCAGGCCTCTCACAGACACCGATGGGCTCGCTGGCTTTTTCCGCGTTCACAAGCATACATCGTATGTCGTTTTCTGCACCTATTTTCGCTACTAAACTGCTCCTCATGTATCTACTCACTGAGAGAAACCTCCGTAGCTTGCAGCAGAATTGGGTACGGAGACTTTGGGTTACTTTTCACTCTCTGACACCATGTATAATGAATGAATGAGACGGGACGCCATGGGCTAGCTTAACACCAACTCTTTACTGAGCGACAACCCGGGAAAACCCCTACATTGCATTATGGGTACTGTAGTCTCTACCGCTACACCTTTCATGTTGGTTAATTTCTGCATAACACAGCCATATATTGTTTGTACATATTTGGTCCGTTATGTGCTGTAGAAAATGCTACATTGTTTATGGAAAAGCAATAAAAAATGTTTTATGGCGGAGAGGCCAAGTGGTGTTTCTATGTTGGTGTATGTCTATATGTGGTGTCATTTAACCATCTGTTGGCTTCTAAAATGGATGAAAGTGAGACCCTTTTCCAGGATCTCCAGCTGTGCAGGTGTGGGAGAAAACCGCAGAAAGGTTGGTTATGTTTGACTGATGGGGGTTGTATTGTGACAGTTGGTCCCCGTTATTAGTTTAATTACCGTTTCCAGTACTTGAACAACATCTCGGCCATGTCTCCTGTCCACTGGATGTTGTCTCTGGCTGTCCGGAAAAAGAGTGGATTGAGTTCTGCAAGAAAGGTATATTTGGAGGTTATTGCGTTATTGAGAGTGGTTAGTAGTGCCTGGGTTCAACCTGCTGGAGAAGTTTATTACAGGGATGTAAATGGTGGCGTTCGGAAACGTTTTTACCATCTGCTGTAGTTGTTTGAGTATGGTAGTCTGTTTGGGTTCAGAAAGGCAGTTAAGTCCAAATTAGAGGATGACGTGCTGTGTGTCTGGTTGTGGCTGTAGTTTCTTTAAGATGGCTGTTATGTGGTGGAGGGTAGCTCCGGGGTAACTGTCAACCTGTATGTCCGGATCTGTGAAAGATGGGATGCGTGAGAGGTTGGAGACCCCCAAAAAGAGGGTCCCCTTCCCCACCTACAGCAACCAGTCCTGTATTTTTCTAATTTTTTTTTAAAATTTTTTTTTATTGAAGGAATTGCACAATACAAGTTATATATGTCAAACAATACATGTCCTTTCAGTTTTTCTTTAATAAACAGGAACAAAATTACCCTCACCCACCCTTCCCATGCCACTCTTGGCAGTTAGTGCATTCACACCCCCACCCCAAAAAAAATATATAAATAAAATAAACAAATAAACAAATAGTAAACAAATAAAAATAAAAAAAATAAAATAAAAAATAAAATAAAAATAATAATAAATTAACTAATATTAATCTACATTCTCACAGCTATGCATCAGACATTAAACATACTTACAAAACGAGTACAAGTAAAATAACAATAAAAAATGCCTCTCATACTTCAGGCAGTACTTTAAGATTCTCAAAATATGTCATAAAGGGTTGCCATTTTAAGTAAAATTTCTCGACCAAACCTTTCAATGTGAATTTGACTTTTTCTAGTTTAAGAAAAAATAAAACATCACTTAACCACGTTGCCACCGCTGGTGGGGTAGCGGATGTCCAAATCAATAAAATCCTACGACGGGCAAGAAGTGATGTAAAGGCAACAATGTCTGATTGGACTCGAGTTAAATTTAAGCTCTCATTTGAGATACCAAATATTGCAATCAACGGGCAAGGCTTAATTTGAATCTTTATGACTTCCGATAAAGTTTGGAAAACAGATGACCAAAATTGATTTAGACGGGGGGCACAACCAAAAGGTGTGTGTTAAATCAGCAGGAGAGAGGGAACATCTGTTACAACTCCCGTCCGTTCCCGGGTATATTTCTGCCAACCTAGCCCTACTGAAATGAGCCCTATGCACTACTTTAAACTGAATGAGCCCCAAGCGTGTACAGGATGAAGATGAGTTAATTCTTTGAAGTGCATCCTCCCAAAGTCTGTCCGACAACTCAACCAGCAGCTCCCCTTCCCACCCGATCCTAATTTTTGAAAGGTCATGTTTTTCCAGAGACAGTAATTAAGAATATAGTGTTGATATCAGTCCTTTTTTTGGATAGAGTCCTGTATTTTTCTAAAGGTACACGGGGGTCTGTGTGTGTGGTTCCAGGCGCCCTGGGCAGCCAGGTGCTGCTGCAGAGGTCCTGTTTGGGATAGAGATGGATAACTCAGATGTTTGGGGTGGAATCAGCTTTTTGCTTGTCATTTGTCCCTTTCTCATCATCGTTTTAACATCCACCTCAGTGACTGGGTTTCCCCCCACAGGGCTCTGCAGATAACAGCTCTGGCTCCCTCTGCTGTTTGTGTTGTAATTGATTCTGTGGGTGAAAGAGATGATATGGTGTTACTGCATGGTAGAGCAACATTAGTTATTTTATTGCTGTGTGCAACGTGAGTCAGGCAGACAGTGGAGGAGGCAGGCAAGGGACCCAGCCCGAGCCAATCCATGCCGCCGGAGCTCCTCGACGGACAGCGGGTTAATGTCCCCCCTTACCTGCCGTCTCGGGTTCCGCTTGGGGAGCTGGATTGGAGGCTCACCTCCCCGAGCCCCCGGGCTCCCCCACCTCCAACGTACAGAGGCCTGATGGACTGGGTTGTGCATCAGAAAGAGCTGGTGGAGGGGGGAGGTAGGTGGGGAGGAAGGATGGGGGGGGGATGGGATGGGATGGGAGAGGAACAGCTACAGGAGGAGAGGTGGGGTAGAAGGGGGGGGGGAAGGAGTGAGGAAGAGGGTTGTGGGAGGGGGAGATGGCGGGGGGACCTGCTCTGCCTGGGGACCCCTGGAGATGAGGTCCCTCAGTGTGGCAACAGAGGAGGCCGTGAGTTTCCTCCTATACCTTGCCCTCCTTCACTGAATGGATTTGTTGAAGGATGCCTGTGTGAATGGTGGAAGGTCCGGCAGTAGTATGACAATGACCGCGTCGTAGTGCTCCCCAAGTATGGTGATGTTGTTGTACATCATTCTGTCTGTGTTGAGTCTGACCAGGTCCAGTGTGTTATTGTTGGGGGAGGAGGGTTTGATGAAGGATGTGAGTCTGTTGATGTGTCTCATCATTCCCTGTGGAAAGGTGCCTGTGTGGAGTGTGTTATTTATGATTTCCGAGTGGTAAATGGCCTGTAACAGTTTAAAATATACCTTCTGTGTGCACACAATATATCTCTTCCAAAGACTCACCCCTTAGGTGTCCTGGCTGGTCGGCTGGTTGTAAAATAATAATCCTCCTTAAAATTGGGCTGTGGCGGGTTAAAATCATCCTTTGAGTTAAAAGCAATCACTGCTTTTAAAAAAAATAGAGCATAAAAAGGTTTTAAAAACAAGCTAAAAGTAGAGCTCATTACGTTTCGCCATAGGTATGGCTTCCTCAGGAGAGAATACCTGCCACCAGAGACAGCTGGGCTTTAAAATAAATGGGTGGTTAGGGTTTAGGGAGATAAGATTAAAGTTTTGGGTGTCAGTTGGGGTTGTAAAGGAAAAGCCGTGGTTAGGGTATAGAGTATAGTGATAGGATCTTAAGGTTAAGGAAGTTTTAAAGAGTTGGGACCTAGGGTGTTTAGGGTTAGGGTCAGGGGTGGTTCGGTTTTAGCATTTGAAAGGTAGGTTTAGGTGGATTAAGAGAAGTTTGAGATTGGGGTCAGAGTTTAGGGTCTGGGTAATAAGCGTTTACAGAGTTTTGTCTAGTTAAGGGTCAAATCTGGGAGGATTTTGGAATCAGGGAGGGACGTTGGATTGGACTAAACTATTTTCCATCAGATTGCTGCAGATAATGTGGTTTGATTTTTGCTAAAACTATCTACAGTCCTTATTTACATTGTTTGTGAGATTTATTGGCTGTAGTCCTTCGTTTATTTCAATGTCTTTTCATTTAGTCCAAAGGGATGATCCCTTCAGTTTTTTTTATCCAATGTTTCTCATCCTGTCTTCGTGGGGGTGGTCTACGCTGGGTTGTGTTCCACTCTGGATTGTGTTCCAGCCCTCTCAGGGACAGGTTTTGGAAGCCATGTGTTTGGGAGTGTCAAATTTGTTATGTTGTATTTATGATTAGCTAGTCAGGCTCTGAGCATGTTCTGGGTTTCTCCCACATACTGCTGTGGGCATTTTTTGCATTGTATCACATAGACACAATTGGCTTGTGCCAATGGGATGTGTTTTGGTAAGGCTATTGTGGTGCCCGTTAGAGGTCCTTTCTTCCACCCAGGGGGGTGCAGTTTGGCTTTTACCAAAATGTCTTAAGTTTGGGTTCTTTCTCTATGCCGATATTATTTCATAGTGTTAAGCCACGATGGTCTGTGTGAGGATCTTTTCAAAATCTTTCTTAATCACTCTATTGGCCCTTATTGTATAACCCGAGTATGTAGAAAACAGGGGGATGATATTGTCCTTGTTCTGGGAGTGGAGTTCGTGTTTGTAGGGTTAAGAAGTATGTCTTTTTGAACTTTCCTGAGGAATGTTGTTGTGTATCCTCTTTGTATCAGGTTTCTCATCAATGTGTGTGTTGCTTTGTCCCTATCTAATGTGTTACTGCATATCCTTTGGAATCTAAGGAGTTGGGATTTTATTATCCCCTTGAAGACATGTTAAGGGTGGAAACTTGTTTTGTGTAAGAGGTCATGTGTGTCTGTGGGTTTAAACTATACTTTTGTTCCCAGGATTGCTGTTTCCTCAAAATGTGGTCCTTTTAAACACTATGGTGTCTAGGAAGTTGACCTGACTGTTGTGTAGTATTGGGTCCAATTGTATTGAGCTGTGGTGGTTAAGGATTTGGACAAATTCATCAAAGTCCTCATTGGAGTAGGTCCATAGCCCCCAAATATCGTCTATCTATAGTATTTTTGTAGGATTTTGTTACATTTGAGGAAGACATTCTCTTCCAATTCCGACATATAGATATTTGCATATGCGGGTGCACTGGTTTACCCATAGCTGTTCATTTTGTCAGTAGGTAGTATTTACTATCAAACTCAAAGTAGTTTCTTGTCAGGCTTAAATGGAAGAGTTGCAATATTTAGTTGTCTGGTCTGTCCTCAATGGGGTATTTTTTTGAGCCATTTTTTTAATAGTTATCCCCAATAGTATGCCCAAGGGGATGTTAATGTTGGTGTACAAGCTCTTCACATCCATGGTGAAGAGCTCGCACAGTCCCTTTATCACGGTTTGTTGGATTTTGTTGGACAAAGTCTGACGTACAGTGAGGAAAATAAGTATTTGAACACCCTGCTATTTTGCAAGTTCTCCCACTTTGAAATCATGGAGGGGTCTGAAATTGTCATCGTAGGTCGCATGTCCACTGGGACAGACATCTAAAAAGAAAATCCAGAAATCACAATGTATGATTTTGTAACTATTTATTTGTATGATACAGCTGCAAATAAGTATTTGAACACCTGAGAAAATCAATGTTAATATTTGGTACAGTAGCCTTTGTTTGCAATTACAGAGGTCAAACGTTGAGAAACAGAGTTTGAGCTCCCTCCAAAGATTCTTTATTGGGTTTAGGTCTGGAGACTGGCTAGGCCACGCCAGAACCTTGATATGCTTCTTCCAGAGCCCCTCCTTGGTTATCCTGGCTGTGTGCTTCGGGTCATTGTCATGTTGGAAGACCCAGCCTCGACCCATCTTGAATGCTCTGAGGGAAGAAGGTTGTTCCCCAAAATCTTGCAATACATGGCCCCGGTCATCCCCTCCTTAATACAGTGCAGTCGCACTGTCCCATGTGCAGAAAAACACCCCCAAAGCATGATGCTACCACCCCCATGCTACACAGTAGGGATGGTACTCAGTTTTCTTCCTCCAAACACAGTTATGACCAAAAAGTTCTATTTTGGTGTCATCTGACCACATGACTTTCTCCCATGACTCCTCTGGATCATCCAAATGGTCGTTGGCAAACTTAAGACGGGCCTTGACATGTGCTGGTTTAAGCAGGGGAACCTTCCATGCCATGCATGATTTCAAACCGTGACGTCTTAGTGTATTACCAACAATAACCTTGGAAACAGTGGTCCCAGCTCTTTTCAGGTCATTGACCAGCTCCTCCCGTGCAGTTCTGGGCTGATTTCTCACTTTTCTTAGGATCATGGAGCCCCAGTCCGAGGGAGATTGACAGTCATGTTTAGCTTCTTCCATTTTCTAATGATTGCTCCAACAGTGGACCTTTTTCACCAAGCTGCTTGTCAATTTCCCCGTAGCTCTTTCCAGCCTTGTGGAGGTGTACAATTTTGTCTCTAGTGTCTTTGGACAGCTCTTTGGTCTTGGCCATTTTAGTAGTTGGATTCTTACTGATTGTATGGGGTGGACAGGTGTCTTTATGCAGTTAACGACCTCAAACAGGTGCATCTAATTTAGGATAATAAATGGAGTGGAGGTGGACATTTTGAAGGCAGACTAACAGGTCTTTGAGGGTCAGAATTCTAGCTGATAGACAAGTGTTCAAATACTTATTTGCAGCTGTATCATACAAACAGTTAAAAAATCATACATTGTGAATGTTTTTTTTTTAGATTATGTCTCTCACAGTGGACATGCACCTACAATGACAATTTCTGACCCCTCCATGATTTCTAATTGGGAGAACTTGCAAAATAGCAGGGTGTTCCAATACTTATTTTCCTCACTGTATCTTTTAAATAGCTTGGGTGGCGGTTACAATGGGGTTAGGAATTAATCTAGATACTCTGCAATGTCATAGCTCTCAATACCACAAGGCAAGGCAAGGCAGCTTTATTTGTATAGCACATTTCAGCAACAGGGCAATTCAAAGTGCTTTACACAAAAACAGTTAAAAAATAAAAACAGATAAAACACAAGAATAAACAGTTAAAAATAAAAAATAAAAACAGATAAAACATAAGAATAAAAGTTACAGTGCAGTATAAGCAATTAACATAATTTAAAGAAATGCAACATCAAAAAGAAAGGTCTTCAGCTTTGATTTAAAAGAACTGAGAGTAGCAGCGGATCTGCAGGTTTCTGGGAGTTTGTTCCAGATATGAGGAGCATAGAAACTGAATGCTGCTTCACCCTGTTTAGTTCTAACTCTGGGGACAGAAAGCAGACCTGTCCCAGATGACCTGAGAGGTCTGGGGGGGTCGTAGTGTAGTAGCAGATCGGAAATGTATTTTGGCCCTAAACCATTTAGTGATTTATAAACTAGCAAAAGTACTTTGAAATCAATTCTTTGAGACACAGGAAGCCAGTGTAAAGACTTCAGGACTGGAGTGATGTGATCCAGTCTCTTTGTCTTAGTGAGGACCCGAGCAGCAGCGTTCTGAATCAGCTGCAACTGTCTGATTGATTTTTTAGTGAGACCTGTAAAAACCCCGTTACAGTAGTCAAGTCTACTGAAGATAAAAGCATGGACAAGTTTTTCCAAATCCTGTTGACACATGAGTCCTTTAACCCTTGATATATTCTTAAGGTGATAATAGGCTGACTTTGTAATTGTCTTAATGTGGCTGTTAAAATTCAGGTCAGAGTCCATGACTACACCAAGATTTCTGGCTTTGTCTGTTGTTTTCAACATTGTTGTTTGAAGCTGAGCGCAGACTTTTAATCGTTCCTCTTTTGCTCCAAAAACAACCACCTCAGTTTTTCCTTCATTTAATTTAAGAAAGTTCTGGCACATCCAGTCATTTGTTCAATTTGTTCAATGCACTTAGTCAGTTTTTGTATTGGACTATTGTCCCCTGGTGATAAGGTTATGTAAATTTGTGTTGTCCGCATAACTATGGTAACTTATTTTGTTGTTTTCCATAATCTGGGCCAGTGGAAGCATGTAGATGTTAAACAGAAGAGGCCCCAGAATGGAGCCTTGGGGAACTCCGCACGTCATATTTGTATGCTCAGATGTATAATTACCTATTGACACAAAGTAATCCCTATTCTGTAGGTAGGATTCAAACCAGTTTAGTACTGAGCCAGAAAGGCCAACCCAGTTTTCCAATCGGTCTAGTAATATGTCATGGTCAACCGTGTCAAATGCAGCACTGAGATCAAGTAATACTAAGACTGAAATTTTGCCATTATCTGTGTTAAGGTGGATGTCATTAAAGACTTTGACAAGAGCCGTCTCAGTGCTGTGGTGTGGTCGGAAACCCGACTGAAAGGTATCAAAACTGTTGTTTAGTGACAAGAAATGGTTGAGTTGTTGAAAAACCGCTTTTTCAATGATTTTACTTAGAAACGGAAGGTTTGATATTGGCCTATAGTTGCTCATTAGTGACGTGTCTAGATTGTTCTTTTTTAAGAGTGGCTTGATTACTGCAGTTTTCAGGGCCTGTGGAAAGATTCCTGAAAGAAGAGACGTGTTCACAATCTGTAGAAGATCAGAGGCCAAACAATTCGAAACATTTTTGAAAACACCCGTTGGTAGAATATCAAGGCAACAGGAGGAGGATTTCAGATGTTGTATAATGTCCTCCAGGTTTTTATGGTTGATCGTATGAAATTCTGTCATATTGGAACTAGTTTTGTTTGAACACTGTGACAGCACATATCCTGTACTTGATATGGAGGCACTGACTGTTTGCCTAATCTTGTGAATTTTGTCTTTGAAGAAGGAGGCAAAGTCATTGCAGGCCTTGGTAGATAACAGTTCAGATGCTACTGGTACTGGAGGGTTTGTTAACCCATCGACAGTAGCAAACAAAGCATGTGCATTATTATTGTTTCTAGAGATAATATCAGAGAAGAAAGACCTCCTTGCATTCCTCAGTTCCAAATTATAAATGCTAAGTCTCTCTTTATAGGTGTTATAATGGACCACATCAAATTTGCTGTTTGGGCGGTCCAATGAATGTTGTCCATACCTGTGAAAAACATTTCTTTTTGCTGTCTCGGGATCTGACAATTAGGTGGTTAAGACATTTCACGTTGTCTCGGAAGAACTCTGGCAGGTTATCTGAACAGTTTGATCGTAATCATGATAATTGCTTGGGGGAATGTGTCTTTTGCTGCTCGTAGCATTGCCTGTAGGTCCTTCTTCAGGTGGATGGAGTTGCTTATTTTTCTGTTTAATCCAAATATCTTTTGGACTTCATTTGAATTTGGGGTTTTGTTTTTGAAGAGGTGTGCTGCATGGCTGAAGTTGGTGCCTGGGTAGCAGTCTAATTGTATGCGGGGGGTCATTGATAGGGGGTAGTCTAGAGATGTTTGAGTCACCTATGATTAAGATCTGTCTCTCAGGGGTTAAGGTCCAATTCAGGTATTAGTTTCCCTGGTGGTCGTAGGGTTTGTTTCCCTTTGGTGGGGGGTAACAAAGGTAAGATTGGGCTCATCTCTGTTTTGTGAGTTTGATGGCCCAGGTTCTTCTGGGGCCCGGAGTGGTTCCAGGGAGCATCTTGCTTCGGCTGTACGTCTTTTTTTTTTTTTTGGTACATTAGCCTTTGTTATCGATTACAGAGGTTAAACGTTTCCTGTAGTTTTTCACCAGGTTTGACACACTGCAGAAGGGATTTTGGCCCACTCCTCCACACAGATCTTCTCTATATCAGTCAGGTCAGGGTGATTGGGGTTGCTGGGCAGGGCTCTTCTGTGTTACGTTTTGTAGGGGTTGGGGTGTTTTGAAGTTATTTCGTAGGGGGCTGTGTATGTTCAGGAGTTTCATCCGTAATTCTTCTGAGGTCTCTTGTCCCATCTTACTGCCTGCTCCCAGTCCTCCCTAGGGGTTGAAGCTAAATTGGTTGTACAAGTATCTAGAACCTTCTGGTAGTGTTCCTTAAGGATTTGGAGGGTTGTGTGGGTTCAGTTCATTGCATTGCCTGTCTTAAATTGGTTTGTTGTGTATGTGTAGCCTGGTCGGACTGTTTGGATTAAATGCCGTTTGGTTTTTGGAGACTTGTTTGGGTTGTTGGATCTCATTTAGTGTGTAGGAGGTGATGCTACGTCTTGATAAATGTTGCCACGTTTTTTATGATCCCTCGAAAAATGTTGGAAGCGTCTGGGTCTGCCATGGTTGTTTATCTAAAGAGATCACAGAAAAAGAGAGAGGAGAGTTGGTTGGATCATTGCGTTGTAGAATTAAAGTGAGCTCTCTTGTCCGAAGGCACTGGTCAGGGTTAGGAAATGAGAAAGTTATCTTGATGATTCCTCCCCCCTCGCTTCATTTGATGGCAGTTAGATGGGAAATCAAAGGCAAGGGCACAGGCCGGCGCAAGTCAGTAATAAACTCTCAATTCCTACAATGTCCTCTTTTATAAAAGTTTTTTTTTGTCTCTCAGTTATGTGTTTTAGTTGATTGAATTTGGATATTACTATTAAGAATTGGTGGTTCCAAATCCAGTGGAAATATTTTTAGTACAAATTGTTTCCATTCTACAATGTTTGTCCAAGATGGGTGGTTCCAGAAATTACGGCCATAAAAAAATTTGTGGGGCAAATTTGAATTTCAACCAGGTTGGGTTGCATCCCATATCTCGGTTATTTGTTGGGTTTTTGGTTCAGGTTCTCAATTAGACCTATAAAGAGAGAATGGATGGGTGGGAAGATAAAACAAACAGTCTGCCTCCCTTCAACTGTTGGGTCAAGAGAGAAACCAGCCAGACAGTGTTTGCAGTACTCTATGATCCCCTAATTGCCTGTCATCCCTGTGTGAGGCGTCGGGTCGGTCAGGGGGGACCACGAAAGTATCACAAGAAAGATGTCCGCAGCGTCCCGAAATCCCATAGCCGCCCAGTGCCCCCACCAAGGTGAGAGACAGTGAGACGGTCAGGGGGGAAGACGGAGATGCTAGCGGTAATTGCATCATCTGGAGCCCTTGGGATCCCATAATCGTCTGGCTCCCCCACTAGAGTCAAAGGCGTCAGTACGAACAGGGGTTCATTACTAGAAGCTTTAGTAACGGCAACCTTGCTTGGTGAAGTGCCAAGGCTGCATCTAAATTATCCCAACAAGATAGTGGACAGGAGGCTTTTAGACTAGTGGCACACACGTATACTAACAATGGGATATCATTCTTTTTAAAAAAAAGATTGAAGTTGTGTATTGTATTATTGGGCATTGGGGAAAGAGTGCTTGGGGAAACAGAGGATTTGCTGTGAAAATATATAATTGAGCGTGCTTGATTAACTATGGCCAGGGGGTATGTGAGACAGGGAACATTATTTTTTCCACACTTTTTGGACTGAGCTTGTTTCTTTTTTTGCTCACAACCTCTCCACATTTAGAGAAAATGCCGGCGTGCATAAAAAGGTGAGGGTACACATTTTCGTGATTTATCCCGTACACCAGATTGGCAAACAATACATTACCTTTCTGCCTTGTCCAACAACTGTCCAGCTGTCTCCCTTCACATCCAACCTAGGGGAAACCTTTGTTTATTTCTTTATGTTTGAAGCCTGAAATGTGTCAAAAAGTTGAAAGGTTCAAGGGGGCCGAATACTTTCGCAAGGCACTGTAAATGTACTGTATATAGTGCTTTTCTAGTCTTAACAACTACTCAAAGCGCTTTTACATGATACAGGAGCCTGCCGTACAAGGTACCACCTGCTAAACACTCAGTGCAGGAGGAAGGTGAACACTGCTGTCACCCAACACATCCAAAGGTTCCTGGCTAACCCACATGAGATTTAACACAACGGAACAGAGTCCCCCTAAAAATAAACAAGTTAGTGATTGACAAAAGTTATTAGTTATTAAGGATCAAGGTTAAGTAAAGTGAAGCTGTTTGAATTACCTTTATGTTAGCTGCAGCATAGTCTTCAATGTCTGCATGTTGAGTCATCTGCAATTAGATATATTTAAAAATCTTAACTATGTGAGAGTGATATACAATATTCTTAAGCAACAACATTTCAGCAAACAATACATTACCTTCCTGCCTTGTCCAACAACTGCCCAGCTGTCTCCCTTCACATCCAACCTGGGGGAAACCCTGTGAGTTTTAGTATATTTATTTCACTAGCATGGACCACGCCACAACCATCTGTTAGAGATTTAATGAACATTATGAATGTGCAGATAGACAAATTGATGTGGATGTCGTCTGATGGCTGGTCTGGGAGGATGTATGATGACCGGGTGGAGGAGACTCAGAGTGGGAGTTCCATCTTGGAAGCAGTTTACAGACACCCAAAAGTGTCAAATTGTGTAGAACTGAGTCTGGGCTTGATATAACATATGACATAAATGGGGAAGGAAACTAAGTGTGAATATGAGAGAGTTTGAGGTGTGGATGGTGACGTCTGATAAACTGGGCATGACGAGAAGGATTATAGACGGATGAAGTCTGTGCAAATTCTGAACACCTCAAAGGCTGAAAAAGCGTTGAATGGAATTAGCATGGGTGATAAAATTGTAGATGGAGGTGACATCCAGAGAGGGTAACGGACGCCGATATGTGGCTTGATGTGCCTTAAAGCAATTCTAGCCCGTTAAAGTAGGCTGAGATAGTGCTGGCAAGGCTGTTGATGATGGCGTCTTGTGAGGCGTAAGAGGTTTCTCAGCTGGTGTGTTAGGGTGAATGTCCAATTCTGGAGCCGGGCATCTAAATTTCTTTATTATAGATGTTTACTGCCGCTGTAGTGTCTGAGTAAATTAGTGTTGACTTTTGACCATTTGTGCTTCTAAAGAATGGCAGCCACAACAATGGGGTATAGTTCATGGAGCGCCAACAAAGGACATTGTCCTTCTCCTCCTCCTCAACACCGTTTATCCGTGTGGTCTCCATCACTTCTGCATCCACATGATTTTCAGTGTTTTCATTCTTACACTGCTGAAAACACATTCATTATAACTAAGCATTTGTCTCACAATATTTTAACACAATCAAAACCAAAATTGTATATGATCACATTCCATATTACATGCCAAAAACACAAAGTGGGCTATATTGCAAACACACTGTTACCAGAAAGTGAGTTCATGTTCACAACTCAACTGTACTGGTCCTAGTAACATTGTTTTTTTTTAATACATCAGATGACACAAATACATGAATCAACCATACCACCACAGTCATATTTGGGCCAACATGCAAACGTCTACTAAACACAAACACTCACCATCATCATCACTATTGAAGAAACCTTCCAATTCCTTCTGCTCAAGTTTGTGCTCCAGTTGTTTGATTCGTCGATGAAGCTTGTCCTCTTCCTGAATGTTACGGTTTCTTTCACGCCATAAGACAGCTACCACTTGTATTTTTCAATTGAAGTTTTCCTTAGACGCACCTCCCTACAGACCACGTCCATAATGCCATCTATGGCTCTCATTAGTTGAGCGTAGAGCTCTTCACGAGATGCCTCTGGATCCTGCACTGAATACTGCAAATAAGATATTACTACATAACCAAATACTATTTGAAAATAATATTGAATCATTGAATACATAAATTAACAAAACTGCTAAATATAGATACATTTTGGCATTTATGTACTTGCTTTTACTGTAATAAGTCTTGATGTATACATCATTTATTGTAATTTTATTTTGAATAAAATTACTATAAAATGATCTTTATCACTTTACCATATAGAACTTTTAGTAATGACGTACTTCTGACCATTCAATTTTATACTTAGTCTCTTTCCATGTAAAACAACATTGTAATGTATGGTCCATTAAATTGCAAATTTATAACTCAAATCAAATTAAACCAAGTGTGACACTGGAAGGGAATGATGACCAAAATGCAAGGAAAGAGGCAGGCAGGAGGAGGTGATTGTCCAGTATTTATCGTCCAAAAGAGTAAAACCAACAAATAATCCAAAAGGCAAAAAACGCTAAAATATACCAAAAAAAAGTGCAGCAAGCCAAAAACAGAACAGAGACAGGGAAAAACATAGGCCATAGGAACACAACAGAATATCCAAGGGAAAAGCAGAATGCAGACTAGGTCACATACAGGCAGACAAACAAAATGATCTGTAAAGAAACAAACAATAAATACACTGGGTAACAAGATAACAAGATGCAGGTAGAAAACATCAGGTAATCACAGGAGTGGGAAAACACAGGAAGTAAATCTAAAGACGAGACAGAGACCCAAACTTCAAAATACAACAGGAAATAGAACATGCAGACACTTAAGGGGACCACAAGACAGAAACCACCACACAAAACCTTGGAAGTAGCAGAAAACAGGATAAAGAAAGTGGATAAAAACCGAAACCATAGCAATGGTATTAATATTGTAATCAAAGCAACTTTTTCTGAAATACTACTGCTTCTGTAATGTTTAAATTTCAAATATGGATGAAACCCATTAAAACACGTACAAAACATTTCTGCTTTACCACAATATCATTACCAATAAAATGGTACTAACGTGTTACAAACTAAGTGATGCTAATTAAACCGACAAGGATAAATACAATGAAGGGTTTGATAAAAACTCTGACAGATACAGTAAATATGGATATAAAACAGCTAAAGGACATTGAGGAGGAGGAAAATGAAGTGAAAAATAGGGAGAAAAGAAATGAAAATGGCCAGGAGAATGATACAAAGACAGGTAAAAAGATGAAGGAAAACAGGTGTTGTGGGGAATACAACAGTAAAATTTATATTTTATTAAAACCAAAAGAAAAACTATCGCATCCTTTAATAAACAGTTCTTCCCCAACAGAACACTTGTACTTACAAAATAGTTACTTTTGTACTTTGACCAATTATTCACAAACATTTAATCAAAATGGCTATAATTTAATGGTTTGATTCTGCAAACTCTTATTTTACTCTTTTTATTAATTACTTTTAAGACTCTAAGAATCATTGATGATTTGTTTTTAACAGTGTAACTAATTATTTGTATAAAATCAGTGTTGGAATGTGACTACCTTTACTTGAGATACTTATACTACATTTTTCTGAAAATACATACTACTTTTAATGTTTAAATTACAGACAAAAAATATTACTATTATAAAGGATTGTTACACTTATTCTACCACCACCACTATTTGTGTGATGGTCTCAGTCAGTCTGGAACATTTCCCATCCCGCAGGTATGCCTCACATTACACAGTACTCTGGCCCTTTATGGGAGCATGCCTGGCTGATGAACTTCAAATGTTGTCCACAGCCTCAGCGCAGCACGGGGAACTGCTATGCTGCAATTCCTTTGATTCAGGATAACTGTTACCAAGCTACTTCCTGTTTGAATATTTCCTATCTAAAGGCTGATTAACAGCAAATGTGGCACACAGCCTCATCGGCCCACGAGGAACAATGTGTTAAGTTAAGTGTCCATCGCAATAGCCGTTGCCAAGACACAGCCGTTCCTGTTGCAACAACCACCTACAAGCAGTTGGTCCTCCATGACTTGCACATCATTTTAGCTATCAAAATTATTTTGATGATTTCTTGTCAGGAGGATCCACCAAGTCTATACGCAAGTTTTTCGTGCAGATTGGACTCACGCCTCAGGAGTAGTTAGACAAATTATGTTTCCTATATATTAAAAAAAAAGTATTCTAACAGTGCCATCTAATGGCCAATTCACTCAAGATTTGGCATGGATGCTCAAGCCGCTATGCAGAACAATTGTGTCATGTTTGGTGGCAATCAGAATAAATTTTGGCCAGATACGCTACTTCATCTTTCAACAGACCCAGACAGGAAGTTGGTCCTCTGTAACTTGCACATTTTTCTAAATTCTTTGGATAACTTTTTGTCATAGATACAACCTGCAAAGATTCAAGAAGATTGCAATTACAGGCTAGGAGGAGTTTCGAAAGAATGTAAAACACATGAAAATGCATAAATTAAAAATGGCTGCCTTCTGGTTAGCCGCTAATGAAGGTAAATGGGAAATATGTCCACAATGATTAGAACAATATGCGTATCAAATCTGGTGAAGATCGGAGAAACTATGTCCAAGTTAAGGCTTTCCACACATTAGGGGTCGCTATGGAGCCCGCTTACAGATATGGGCCAAATCACTGAACAGTCTTGCAAAGCTCCCAGGTGTTTATGTGGGCACCAATTTTTGTGAATATAATTTTTGTAATATTCTGCACATGGCTGCAAGATTTTGAGAGTTTTCGTGGATCCTAAAGTCCTCAAACAAGTCTTCATAAAATGAGAAATTTCACACGAAATTCGCCATATTGAAAATAGTATGTTTGTTTTCGAAAAATAGCTTAATAGAGTTCCAGGTGATATGCCTGTTCCCTTATAAGTTAGCATGTTGTTTTCTGTTTTTGAACTCAGGGTGCACGTTAGGGGGCGCTATAGAGCCCCCTGGAAACGCCCGAGACCAATCACTACAGAACTTGTGATACTTTGTGATTTTTCATGTCTGACATGTGTGCAAGTTTTTGAGTTTTTGCGCATGCTAAGGCCCTCAAAATTATTTAACATGATAATTTAAAATGCAGCATTATGGCACACTCTAGTGGCTCACTGGTGGTTTAACTTTCAGTGAAGAAACCTGGACAGATCAGCTGTTTCAATGGATTAAAGTGTGTTATTCAGCTTTAGTTAAACTGTACCTCTGCCCTCAAGGAGACATGAGAATAATCCTTCTGGGTGTAAAAATGCATGGCTGTGTAATGGCTACAAAATAATTTAAAGGATTGTTTTCCACCTCACAGCATACCAGAAGAAGCAGTGTTTCCCATTCCTTAACTAGAATGTGGAGCCTCGCATAGCTTTATGTTGTGAGCCAGTGCAAAAAACTGGTAACAAAGTACTGACTCTGTACTCACTAAGGCACTCAGAACTCTTCAGTGACCCTGTCAAGGTAGGCATTGCAGCAAATCTACTGTACAACCCCTTCGACACTGTATCACCATGTCATTGCAAATGTTGTGTTCAATGGCACCATTAGATGGAAGCAGTGAGACTGCCTTGATGACTGCCTTTCCTGTATTCCTATGCCATCTAGACACGCCTCCTTTCAACATGCAAATACTTTGTATGCTTGTTATATACATTTGCAGTGTGAAGTGAGAGTAAAAAATAATTTAGCTCCATTGTCAAGAATTAGTCAACAAAACTTTGAAATATATATGAAAAAACAGCTTACGGATAAAGGGGGACTGATGTATTTGGCTGTGTTAATCAACCACTAATGGATTTCTGTAATTGAATATTCGTTATGAAGAACCAGACATCAGTGGAAAAATGCTCATTATGCAGACAGACATGTTCAAACAGAATGCATTTACTGCAGCCACCTCACTGGAAAGACATGAAAGAGGGTTGAGGGAGTCGGAGGCCAGTGAACTTGCTGTGAACTGTCATCTTACTACAGCTTTCTGAGGCATCAACAGAACACTGAGAATTGTTTTAAAACGTAACACTTGTGACTGATTTATTAATCTTCTTCACAGAAAATTACTGTTTTTATTAGTTCTATAAGTACAACAAAAATCACAAGTATATATTGAGACATTAAATCATATGATAAAATGACATTTCCAGCAACACAGAAAATAAAGAGATTAAATGAATTAAATAATGAAGTGCATAGTAAATTTAAAGAAAGAAGGGCAGACAGGGTAATAAAAAGCTCAAAGTAAACAGTTTTAATGTATAATCATGGTTCTACTCCCAAGCTATGGACAGCTGATTGTTTTTTATATACACAGGACGCAACCGGAGGGGAAAACAATGGGACCCCAAACTTCCCTTTCCCGAGCCACATTGACCAGTTCCGACTGGAGGATACCGAGGCGTTCCCAGGCCAGGTTGGAGATATAATCTCTCCACCTACTCCTGGGTCTTCCCCGAGGCCTTCTCCCAGGTGGACGTGCCTGGAACACCTCCCTAGGGAGGCGCCATACCAGATGCCCGAACCACCTCAACTGGCAGTGGCTCTACTCAGAGCTCTTCTCGGATGACTGAGCTTCTCACCCTATCTCTAAGGGAGATGCCAGCCACCCTCCTGAGGAATCTCATTTTGGCTGCTTGAGCTTTGCCTTACGGCACCACTCTGTTTTCGTCACAACAGTGCAATAATTTTAATTACCTGCTGCGCCGATTCTTCGACCAATCTCTTGCTCCATTGTCCCTTCACTCGTGAACAAGACCCCAAGGTATTTAAACTCCTTCACTTGGGGTAAGGAGCTGCCCGGGTCTGGTCCGTCGAGGCCCCTGACCTTCACTGCCACCCATGTGGCAGTGCACCCGCCCCCAGCGGTTCCTCCCACAGGTGGTGGGCCCATGGGACGGAGAGATAGGCGCCACATAGCTTTATTGGGCTGTGCCTGGCATGCAACCCCCACTGGCAAACCCAGCCACCAGGCGCTCGCTGACAAGCCCTCCATCTGGACCTGGCTCCAGACGGGGGCCCTGGGCTTCCTCCGGGCAGGGTCACTCTATCTCCCTCTCTGTGATTCATACAGGGTTTTTGAACCAGTCATTGTCTGGCCCCTCACCTGAGACCACTTTGCCATGGGAGACGCTACCAGGAGCACAAAGCTACCGACAACACAACCCTCAGGTTCACACACACAAACCTCTCCACCATGACAAGGTGATGGTTCCAGAGAGGAGTGGATATGTAGTTATGCAAATGTAAATTTAAAGAAAGAAGTGCAGATAGGGTAAAAAAAAGCTCAGAGTAAACAGTTTTAATGTATAATCATGTTCTGCTCCGAAGCTATGGACAGCTGACACAGGGCGCAATGCAACCAGAGGGGAAAACAATCAACAAAATGCACAAAAAACTAAGGGTACTCCATGTGATATGCCACAACAAGGGTTTTATTTTGAATGAATGGCTGCAACAATAGAATATGTGTGAATATGGGGAATGTATGTGTCCCCCTCATTTCTGCTATCATCCACTCCTCTCTCACCACTGGAACTGTCCCTACATCCTTCAAAACTGCTGCCATTACCACAATTTTGAAAAAACCCGACCCATCCAACTTCAACAACTTCCGTACTATATCCAATCTATCCTTCATCTCTAAAATCCTTGAAACACAGTTGCCTCTCAACTCCATTCTCACCTATGCCACAATAACCTGTGTGAACAGTTCCAGTCCGGTGTCCACTCTCTCCATAGCACTGAAACAGCACTCATCAAAATCACTAATGGCACCTTATGGCAGCAGATTCTGGACTCATCCTCATCCTGTGATACCATCTATCACACCACCCTCCTCAACAGGCTATCTTCCATCGGCATCACCAACACTGTTAGACTGGTTCACATCTTACCTCTCTGGCCGCACCCAGTTAATTCAGCTCAAGTCTTTTAAATCCATTCCCTCCTCAGTATAACAGTACAGTATAAATATAACGGTAATAACAGTAATAACTAGAAAATTCCGCAGAAATTTTATCAGTGTGCCTCCTACTTGGTGCACATGCGAATAGCAATAAAACTTAATAAAAAATAATAAGTGTCTTAACCCTTCAGAGATAACTTTTTAAAACCTATTTAAGACGTGTGTCTGTGTCTGTCTGAGAGAGAGGGAGACAGATAGATGTCAACAGACAGATATACAGAGTATGGTTGCCTGGTTACGAAGGACCAATAGGAAGCCTTTCATCTCTGTGATGTCATCTCTTTGATCGGTAATCAGTTAACGACGGCACCTGCTGTCACCAGCTATTCAAATACTGAACAAGCTCTCAAATGATCATATCATCAAAGGGATACTAGCTATCAATAAAATAAGGTTCTCGTGGGGACCAGAAGGCCTTTGTGAATGTATTGATATAAAATTTATGTGGATAAACGTAGAAATGTGGGCGTATCAGCGATGTAAAAAAGTGCTAAGCTCTGCGTTTTGCTCAGAAATGTGGACGATGTTTAACGTGGCAGTGAATGGAGGAAGATTGGAAACTCTTGTCATTTGAAAGGTCGCTAGACAAGAATACCTACGTTTTGATGTATAAATTGTCCATGACAAGTTAGAATTGTTGGTGTGGGAGCAAGTTATAGAGAGAGAACCAAGATGATTTTTTTAATCTCCCCACTCTGTCCTCCACTCTAGCTCTCAACATTCCGCCACATACACACACATTGGAAAATCTGAGACGGTCTGAATACGGGACGATATGTAAACTGGGATTTGAGAGAAACCGTGCTTGATATCTGAATGCCCATTCACCCCAATAAACGCCAAAGTCTTGTCTTCGGTTTAAACTTTCAATCATGTTTCTACGTTGAAGTATGGCGATACAGCACAGTCCCAAAGAGGTGGCGTTTTGAGCGATGTTGAGAAATTTTTCGCCGTTTTTTGCCGATTTCGTGAAAACAGCATGGCAACTCTCTTATGCCGTTTTTCCATTGATGGTAACAACTCGGCTTGACACGGTTTGACTCGCCTTTACTCGGTTCGACCCATTTTCGGTCGGTTTTCCATTGCAAATTGAGTAACGCCTCAGCGTGGCTGGTTACCATCGCTACGCGTGATGACGTAATTTTCAACGTGATTCACAACAGCACGTCGGCTACTCGCCAATGTTTTGTTTCAAAAGAAGCTAAAGGAAGCAACAAAAATCACCGCTAAAAAAAACAGGAGTTTGGGAATTCCGACGGTGTTCGGACGTCGACATGACTGTTGTTCGGCGACACGAAAGGGTAAGTTAAGTTTAACATTTAACATTTGCATGTGTTAGGGACCCCGATCAGTATTTACTATACGCTATATAAAGTACATGAACTTTAGCAACCATGATTACACACCAGAATATGTCTGCTGTGTACCGTTTGTGTTTCAGAGCATTAACGCTTTGCAAAACCGCCGCCGCAGACCGTCTGGTGGGCGATGTCCGACGGGTGAAATCTCTGCTTCTGACCTGCTGTGCTTCGTATAATCTTTATGAGAGTCATGGCTTATGACAACGACTGGGATGCATCTGGGCCAGCAGAGCCGGGGGGGACACTGTCACAGGGTGCAGGGGAAGAAGACCGGGATGGACGGGAGGGTTTGATGCGCTACTTGAATAGCTAAATAAAAACTTTTGTTTGATATATTGTCTTGTTTTTTTTTAAAGTAACAGTGTGCAATATTGGAAACAACATAAATCCCCTAATATATAGCCCTTAATATTGAACAGTTAAAGTGAGAATAGTGCAGAGAGTAGATAATCTGTCGGCTAGATTTTTTTTTTTTAAATGTCCCGTTTGTTCCGGACACACACTCCGCACTCTTGTCTGCTAAAAACGCAGCGATCCGACCAACCAGCAGCCTGCAGGTTTCCACGTCACCTTTTAGTATCGCATCAGCTCGCTTAGAACCTCGACTGAGGTAGTACGAAAAAAAGTACCTGGTAGCAGGTCCCAGGGACTTTTTTTCGTAATGGAAAACCAAAAAATGCGGGTAGAGTCGAGGCGAGTAGAGTAGATACCACGCAATGGAAAAGCACCATTAGAAAAGTCATAGCACACCATTCCCGATCATTACACACGTTTCGATGTATTTTGTGTTGGCAACTGTCATGTAATGTGCCCAAGTGAATGAGGCTATATACCTTTAAGGGCATTCTGTTACGTCCCTACGTAAATATGCACGCAGCTAGTAACGTGAGACTAGTGGGGGTTGTGAAGTGAACACATGCCTGTATGTTTTCTGCTCGTCTGTTCGACAATACACGTGTTCGTGGACTCAAAGACCTGTGTGGACAATTGAATTCTTTACATGGTGTCAGAAGCGTTTGACGGACGCATTGCTTCTTCGAAAGATGGCCAAGTTTCACCCTCCGGAAAGTTTTGCCTTTGATCGACCGAATGAATGGGCTGACTGGAAGCAACGTTTCCAGCGATTTCGGCTAGCCACCAAGCTAAGTGACGAGGACGGCGTGGTGCAGGTCAGTTTGCTGATTTATGCCATGGGGCCTGAGGCCGAAAACATCTTCAAGTCTTTCACCTTCGAGGCGGAGGAGGATGAGAGTGACATTGACGTTGCGTTTGGAAAATACGACGCATACTTCTATCCTCAACGCAACGTGATTCACGAGCGCGCCTGTTTTCACCAGAGATTGCAGCGGCCCGGAGAGAAAGCGGAAATGTTTATCAGAGCCCTGTATGAGCTATCAGAACACTGTGACTTCGGTGCAAATAGAGATGAACACATCCGTGACCGCATTGTTGTGGGAATTTTGGACAAAGAACTGTCACGTAAATTACAACTAATGGCTGATCTTACACTTGCCCAAACCATTACAACTGTACGCCAGTCCGAGGAGGTTACACTCCAAGTCCACCTGCAGGGCGAGTCACATGCAGCTGTGCAGGAAATCCGTGGGAGAGGATTAGGCAGAGGAAAGCCCAAGTGGAAACCTAAAAAGAGAGAAAATGATCAAGGAGACTCGAAATGTGGAAAATGTGGGAAATTGAAACACAAAGATCCGGAAAGGTGCCCAGCCATGAACTCTACTTGCAACAAGTGTAAGAAGGTGGGTCACTGGGAAAATAAATGTTATAGTAAATCAGTCAGAGAAGTGACAGAGACTGTTTCACAGACACCGTACTTCCTGGGTGCAGTCACAAATGAAAACAGACATGACGAACAATGGACAATACAGTTTACAATTGGAACAACACCAGTCAAATTCAAAATTGACACGGGTGCAGATGTAAACATTATGGGAGAAGAGACTTTCAAGACACTAGTTCCCAACAAGAAATTGGAGTCCTCTTATATCACACTGTGCAGCCCAGGTGGTCAGTTGGACTGTTTAGAAAAGTTTCAAGCCATCACAGAATACAAAGGAAAGCCGTACTCTTTTCCTGTGTATGTCATCACTGGCCATAACGCAAACAATCTGCTAAGCAGAGTCACAGCAATGAGGATGGGGCTTGTGAAACGTGTCGAAGAAGTCCACAAAGCATTCGGTGAGCATGGAATCCTCAAAACCGAGCCTGTCAAAATCCTGTTAAGAGATAATGCTGAGCCATACACAGTGCACACTGCTCGTCATGTCCCGTTGCCTTTATTGCAAAAGGTAAAAGAGGAATTAAAACGCATGGAGGAAAATGAGGTGATTGAGCCTGTGACTGAACCCACTGACTGGTGCGCGCCTATGGTGCCAGTTCCAAGGAAAAATGGGAAGGTGCGCATCTGTGTTGATTTGAAGAGGTTAAACGAGGCTGTAAGGAGAGAGAGGTATGTCCTTCCAACTGCTGAGGAAATTACTGCAAAACTCAGTGGCGCAACCATGTTCACGTCTCTGGATGCTGCTTCCGGGTTTTGGCAGATACCTCTACACTCAGAAAGCACCAAGTTAACCACCTTCATAACACCCTTTGGGAGATATGCTTTTAAAAGACTCCCATTCGGGATCACAAGTGCTCCAGAAATCTTTCAACGCAAAATGACTGAGACGCTCAACGGCCTGGAAGGCGTGGCTATCTTCATGGACGACGTTCTGGTGTACGGAGATACTCCAGAACAGCACGACCAGCGTCTTAGCAAGGTGCTGGAAAGGATTGAGTCAGCCGGCTTGAAGCTAAACAAAGAAAAATGTAAGTTCAGGCAGGACCAGCTTCACTTCTTGGGTCAAGTCATTGACAAATCAGGTGTGAGACCTGACCCCGATAAAGTCATGGCAATCCGCGAGCTTCCACCACCACAGAATGTGCAAGACCTAAAGCGTATTCTGGGCATGTTTAACTACTTGGGGAAATACATTCCCAATCTGTCTACAGTAGGTCAGCCACTTTATGACCTGTTAAAGTCCAAGACAGTATGGATGTGGGACCACCCTCAGCAGGAGGCATTCCAGCGGATTAAAGACATCCTGTCCACTTCTCCAGTCCTGAAGTTCTACGATGTGAACCGCCCTACTGCTGTCTCAGCTGACGCCAGCAGTTTTGGTATAGGCGGAGTACTGCTGCAGCTACATGAAGGGGAATGGAAACCTGTGGCATACTGCTCACGTCGTCTGTCTGATGCCGAGACCAGATATGCACAGATTGAGAAGGAGTGTTTGGCGAGCGTCTGGGCCTGTGAAAGATTTGAAAAGTACTTGTATGGCCTTGAGAGTTTTAAATTGGTCACCGACCACAAACCCCTAGTGCCACTCATGAATCAGAAAGACCTGGACAACGTGCCAATACGGTGCCAAAGGCTACTCATGAGACTTATGAGATTTAAGCCAGTGGCCGAATATGCTCCAGGGAAGACCTTAACTGTTGCTGACACACTCTCACGGAGTCCACTACAGTGTCTGGATAAGGAGGCTGACACTCACTCAGACGTAGCGTGCTACATATCAGCCGTTGTCGACGCCATACCGGCAACTCCACGTAGGCTCGAGGCCATAAAGACAGCTACAGCAGCGGACTGTAACCTTCAGTTGGTGTTACAGTACATAAAGTCGGGGTGGCCAGAGTACATAGGTCATGTCCCAGCAGCAATCAGAGAGTACTTTCCCATGAAAGCGGAATTATCTGTATACAATGGGATCGTCATCAGAGGCAGCCGCATGGTGATTCCAGATGTGCTGAGAACTGACATCCTGGACCGAATACACGACGGACACCAAGGTTTGTCAAAGTGTAGGGAACGAGCCCATGCGTCTGTATGGTGGCCCGGCATCTCATCAGAAATCTATCAAAAAAGTCCAATCCTGTCAGGTGTGCTGTGAGATGAAACCCAACAGCGGAAAGAACCCCTCATCTCTACCCCCCTACCTGACCGGCCTTGGAAGAGACTTGCTATGGACCTGTGCGATCATGACAAAAACACTTACCTAGTTGTGTCAGACTATTTTTCCCGGTTCCTGGAAATTCTTCACCTGCCGACAACCACTGCCTCGCAGGTAATCTTGAAGTTGAAGGCAGTGTTTGCCAGATTTGGCTGTCCAGACGAGGTTGTCTCTGACAATGGGCCTCAATTTTCATGCCAAGAATTTAAAGACTTTGCGAGAGAGTTTGACTTTACACACATCACTTCGAGTCCACACAACCCTCAAGGGAATGGACATGCAGAGAGGGGTGTTCAGACCGCTAAAAGAATCCTGAAGCAAAAAGACCCTCTGCTCGCCCTCATGTGCTTTCGGTCGACGCCTTGCACCACCACAGGCGTGAGCCCGGCAGAGCTACTCATGGGCCGGAAGATAAAGACAACCCTTCCGACACTGGAGACAAATCTACAGCCCAGATGGCCTGATCTGGAAACGGTCAGGACTAAGGATGCATCTGAAAAAGGGAAACAAGCGTTCTTCTTCAATAAGCGCCACGGAGCTAGGCCCTTGTCTTCTTTAAAGCCAGGTGATCCTGTCCTCATGAAGCTGGACCATCAGAAAGCCTGGAGTACACCTGCCATTGTCTCTGGAGGCAGCGTCACTCCACGCTCCTTTGTCATTGAAACGCCTCAGGGAGCAACTTTGAGACGCAACCGGCGTCACTTGCAGCATGTTCCTCCAGCGGCTGAAGCCACACACCCTCTGGCTCCAGATAGGCTTCAGCAAGAAGCTGCTTCACATCAGTCTGGGCCCGCAGTCTTCACGGACACTGCACCACCAACTCCCAGTGTCAAACCACCAGAGACACAGACTGTACTGTTCCATACCCGGTCTGATAGGCTGAGTAAACCTGTTGCAAGGTTGGGTCTGTGAAGGGGAAATCGCATGCTGTGGGGAGGGGAAAGGAGAAAATTAGGCAAATGTTTAGCGATCCTATAGACTAAAAAAAGTTATTGACTCTGTGAAGAGAGCTTATGTTCTAATGCTTGTTAGTGTAATGCACTAAGTTATGGTTGAGTTAAGCCTATGGATAACTGTGCCTTGATGTTTAATCATATACAGTACCCTTTTAAATGTTCAGTTATTAGAGCAGTCAGGATATCCTTTGTATCTCGTTCATTCTCTGAAAGAAACAAAACTAAAAAAGGGGAGATGTCATGTAATGTGCCCAAGTGAATGAGGCTATATACCTTTAAGGGCATTCTGTTACGTCCCTACGTAAATATGCACGCAGCGCTAGTAACGTGAGACTAGTGGGGGTTGTGAAGTGAACACATGCCTGTATGTTTTCTGCTCGTCTGTTCGACAATACACGTGTTCGTGGACTCAAAGACCTGTGTGGACAATTGAATTCTTTACAGCAACGTTCCAGGACTAGTAGCAGGCAAAAATCTGGCGGAAGAATAATAAGTATGAGCAATAATAGTCATTGCGCCGATTGCTGCTATTGCAGCACATCGGCACACTGAATAATAACAATAAAAAAAACTTTGGCTATGTTATGCGGATGATACCCAGCTCTACCTCTCCATCAAACCTGGTTCACCCAAGACTTACTCAAATTAAACAGTAATAAAACCGAGGTTCTCCTCATTGACACCAAATCCACTAATTTTTCTCTCACTATTGATAACTGCTCCATTTCACCCTCCCCAAGGTTAAGAGTCTGGGTGTCATCCTTGACAGCACACTATTCTTTGAACCTCACATCAATAACATTACCCGATCTGCCTACTTCCATCGACAATCATCAATCGCCTCCGCCCCCTCCCTTACCCCCCACACTGCCGGCATCCTTGTCCAGTCTCGTCACTTCCCGTCTGGATTACTGTAACGCTCTTCTCTTTGGCCTCTCTCACAAATCCCTCCATGAACTTCAATTGGTGCAGAATTCAGCTGCCCGCATCATAACTCAAACCCCCTCCATCCACCACATCACTCCTGTCCTCCAACAGCTCCACATCCAATTCAAAGTCCTTCTGTTTGCATTCAAGGCCATCCACAACCTTGCCCCCCCAAATTTGTCTGATCTCCTCCAGCGTCCCATTCCCTCCTGCTCCCTCAGATCCTCTTCCTCCATACACCTCTGTCTCCTCCGTTCGTCTCACCACCATGGGTAGCTGAGCATTCAGTCACTCTGCCTCTCTCTGGAATCCATTACCACCCAAACTTAGAAACATTGATTCATTCCTCCATTTCAAATCACAACTCAAAAAAATAAAAACTGCCTATTCTATGGGGAAACTGTAAGTCTGTCCATTGACAATGCACATGTCGATACAGGAGCAAATCAAGAAAGTAAAAAGTGACAGCACAGCTTTTTACCCAAAGAAAAACATTTTTCAACTCTCTGTAACCAGAAACAAACACCAAGCCTGAGCACTGCACACTGAATAAATATAAAAAGTGATAGTCCCATTGCAGAGAATTAAAAAAATATGCTGGCCTTAGTAGGAAAAAAAAGAACCTTCGGTGAACAATGCTAGAGCGCACTCAGTGCACTGTGGCCGATTTAGTTAATATAAATTGACCAATCGCTTGGTTGAAGAGTAGATAGGATTTCAGTCAATCAAGTTTTTTTGTTTGTTTTATACAGCCTTACACTTTCTTCCTGCCACTCATCACATGCAGGGATGAAAGGAAGTCTTTTCACCCCCTCACTATTTTTCTCTGTTATGCTCTGATCATCAAGCAGAAGGAGAATGGCAGCCAACTGTTATGTGGATTTAGGCCCTGAAAGAGTGGCCAAGGCCCTTATGTTCCAGGATGACACGCTTAAAGTCAAAGCCTGTTCTGTTCTATAAGGACAACATACCTCGCCTGTAAGCCAGTAGTGAGGTCTAAGTGTCCGTAGCTCACTGTGGTGGATAAGTATGCTGTTCCCTGTTATGTGAGAGGGGACCACAGACACAACCACTTCTGTGTCACTTCTTTTCCACAATTCCTTGAGCTGAGAGTCAAAAAACCAATACACTGAATGTTCAGTCAGGAAAACTATCGTCATAGATTAAACCAATTATTGCAACAAATGGCGATACAGTTATGCTTGGCAATGAAGGCTCTGTTCTAATGATGCTCCCTGGATCAGCCAAGCAGCATGCTAAGCTGAAACAGGGAGCCCACTGCTGAGACCCCCTGTACAAGAGTGGGCCAAATCCAAGACATTAAAAAAATGTCAGACATAACTTATAATGACACTCTAAACCAGGAAGGTGGAGGCTGGGGTGGTGGAGGCAAGCTTTGAGCAACAGCCGTGTGAGGCAGCATTGGAGTAGCAGGAAGAAGTGAGGAAAAATGACACTTGTAAATGGATGTACTTTTTTTTGCTTACTTTTGCCACCTTTTCTTAATGTAATTATTTCCTCTATTTCACTTTATCGCTTGTTTGTTATTTTTGTCAATTGGAGAGACACATACTGTATATCCTGTATAAATAATTGCACTGAAAGAAATGTAGAACAAATAACAATACAGATACATTTATTGCATTGACTGTATTGATATAATATTTTGTAAATAATATTTCCTGTGATAGGTCATCAACTTTACTTTGAATGGTGCTTCCCTGTGTATCTTTCTCATGATGGTCTGTCAAGGATGTGGATTGCTTTTGACATTTGACTTTGTTGGTTTCTAGATATAGAAGTAGCAATATTATCGTAACCGTAATTACATGCTTTTTTGACAACCAACAAAATATTTATTGGTAATAGCATTTCATGGCAATACAACAAATGAAGCAGCAAACAATACCTCTTAAAAAAAGTTGTTTTAGATGAATAATTTTGTTTAACTTCCTTTCATCATGTAAAGAATACAAAAATGGATTACCTTTGATAGAGCAAGATGTTGAGAGCATGTCACCACTTTAATGTCCTATTCAGGAAAAGCTCTCATATTCTGTGGAGCTTGTGGTGAAATGTGCTCTAACAAATAAATAAATAAATAAATGTTTATGACACACACATAAAATGTATTACATTTTAAGCTTCATTTACATATAAGTAATGATAAGAAATAGATTACCTTTGCCGTTGGTCAAAGATGTCCTGTAGGCCTGTGGCGCAAATTATTTTTAGAGCTCTTCCAGTTTCATATTTTTTGTCGTCTAACAGCACAAGTATGGGACTTTGCTTCAAAGATTATACAGTAAAAATGTTTGATTTTCAGTAGGATTGTAGTACATGATGCCATGTACTTAACTATATCAGTCCCTGCCTGGAACTATGGAGCAAATTAATTTTAGAGCTTCTCCAGTTTGATATTTTTTTTATCGTCCAACAGCAGTAGTATGGGACTTTTCATCCAAATATCTAAAACATTATAAAGTACAAAATGTTTGATTTTCAGTATGATTGTAGTACATGATGCTCTGTACTCAACTGTATCAGTACCTGCATGGAACTATGGAGCAAATTCATTTTAGAGCTTCTCCAGTTTCATATTTTTTATCGTCGAACGGCAGAAGTATTGGACTTTGCATCCAAATATCTCAAAGATTATACAGTAAAAATTTTTGATTTTCAGTATGAGTGTAGTACATGATGCCCTGTACTCAACCATATCAGTCCCTGCCTGGAACTATGGAACAAATTCATTTTAGAGCTTCTCCAGTTTCACATTTTTTTTCGTTTTAGCCTAGAAATTAGGGACTAACTTCATAAAATCTCAAAATTTATAACATTTAATTGCTTGATTTTAAATATGGGTGTCGCCCCTGAAATAAATAGTTGTCTAAGAATATTAATTATTAATGTTATTAACAAAGAATTACTCCAACAACACATTTCTTTCACAATTTATTGGAATTGTATTTGTTTTGTATTAGGGACAGACAAGGGTTACATATTTTTTACTTGAATATAATGGTGAATATAATCCATTAATCTTGTTTTATATATACTTTGTATTAACACCTTATTTTGAAAACCGGAAGTAGTCGCATGTGTATTGTTCGCTAGTCGAGCTGGGCCGTTCGAATGCATTTACCATATTTGCCGGTAAAAGAGCGCACTACAAATTAAGTGTCGGCTGACTTGACCACGGAGATCCGAGTGTCGGCTGGCTTGACCGCAGTCAAACGTCGACAGGGACAGTGCACAATTAAAGTAGTTTCACCATAGCTACATTTAATAGTGATGACAAAAACACATTTTGGCTTACTAAATGTAGGTATCGAAACAATATTGCTTATAGTGAGGGTGAAGGAGTTAGCAGGTAAAGTTAAACTTCACCTGCTACAACGTTCCTGCCGTGCTACAAGCTAACAAGCTAACTGTTAGACTTAGCTAGCAACAAGCTACAGAGTAAAATGAAATAAAATATCACCAGCGGTACTGTAAACATCGCTATCTTAGTTGTGTAGTTCTTACAAAATGAAACAAATCAAGCAGGGAAACTTACATGTCAAGCAGAAATGTGGCCAGCTCTGAATCCGTGTTGAATCCTTTCAGGAGGCGTAGCTCCCTCCACCTCTGAAAAGCCCTCCGATGTTGACCCTCGTTTTATTTCGGGCTCGGTTTGATTCTTTCTTTTTAGCTCGCTTCGTCATCGGTCTTCTTCTGTTTGCCCGTCTTTGTTTTCTGAGCAGGTGTCACTCGAGAAATTGGCAGTTTTCCTGAAAAGTAGTTTATCCGCAATTAGCACAGCTCTAACACACGGGCAATCTTGAGCTTGAACACGGTACGCGCTGTGCGGGGGAGGGGTATGAGCAGCGCATACACGAGAGTGATTGACACTGCTAAGACAGTCCTCCTGGCTCTGATTGGCTGTTTCTGACCGGGAGCGGTGTATTTCTGCAAGTGGCAGTAGGAGCACAGGGAGGAGCCACAGGAGCTTGATTTTTTTTCACAGATTATCTGTCTCATATTCTACTGTCAGGAAATAGTGACAGTTTTAACAAATATGTAAAAAATAAATTTTTACAAAAGTTACCTACTGAAGCTTTAATGTGCCGTTACCGTATATGCATATTGTTAGCAGAGATTTAGAAAATTGGTGTGTTTATCACTATTTGTATCTGTAGACGGGAGGTAACACTGCACCATGTTAACATCACTAGAAACGTTCAACGAAGGCTAACATGTATGAGTAGTTTCCCATGTAATAACGTTATGTTATAGCATTCATAATGTAAACATCTTTTTGTTGTGTTAACTGTCTTTTAACAGGGACTAACGGAGGCGGTCACCAAGGATGGCAAAGCCAAAGACCAGCAGGGAGACAGAGGCCAAAGAGAGATGTTGAATACATTATTTGCTATATTAAAGATTGGCATTCTAGCAATAAACGCTTTAAATTAACTGGTTTGTCTGTGTCATGTGTATATAATATAAACTGTTTTTCAAGGTCTATTTTTCCATCAAATTGTGACCTGGACAGAGGAAACTTCAAACAATAATTATATTTAGATGCTATGTTTTAATAACTCGTAAGGTATACATATTTTAAAAAACTTTAATAAAACATGTATGTTTACTATAACATTTACTCAACATTACTAAATACTGTACACACAAGTATATTCAACATGAAGGGCAATCAGACTCAGCTGCCGATGATGGTGTTGCTTCCAGACTGCAGACAGAAGGAGAAAGCTTTAGGTTAGTCATCCAACCTGTCCTGGTAAGATTACAGTTGTATCACAAATATATTTAAGCATACAGTTAAAGTCCACTGTATAGTTTCTTCATTATGAACGTCACTGGCAACTCTTGACCATTTAACACCTACCTTTACTGTGTTAGCGGGTGTTTATCAATGGTGTTGTTATTATGACTTCATATGTTAATTGACGCTTGATGCTTGTATTGTACTATTTAATCTTTCTCACTTGCAGTTCACTGCATGTCATACTGCCTGTGGTAGCTCATCAACCAAAACTGCAGCAAGTTGTTTTTGTGTGGTCGCGTTTAATATCTGGCAACCCGGGTGTCAAAATGGGCGGTTGACACAAAACAAAAAAAACATTCCGGACAAGGACGTAAATTTCAAAATAGAAATACTGGCTTCATCATTGTTGTCAAAAGAAGATAGTATTTTAATTTAGCATGTTTCCATGAAGTGTTGGCTGCTAAGGTTCTTCTCAACATTGTCCAGCTCCTCTTTCACAGCCTCAAGATTGAATGTCACCCTATTCCTCCCCATGCAAGTTCCACATATTGGTCGCTCCTGAACATATAGCATAAGGAATGTCATTTTGGAATAATATTTCCATATCTTCTCTCCAGTTGCTGCTGATCCACTCTTCTTCTCCTTTAGTCCTTTCCTTGTTCTTATATTTGCACGCATAGATTTCTCCTTCTTGCTACATCCGCAAATAAAAAAGACATAAGAAGAAACATTAAGCAGAGACAATGATAATTACAGAACTTTTGTTTCTAACTTAACATATTTGCTTGTTACAAGTTTCTGGACACGGGAGACTTCTTCACTACAACATCCTACAGCTACAGAGTGGGAATCTCTGTCTCTGGGATTTTGGAAAGCCCTCCTGTGCCCACAATAGAGGACTGGCCCTTTAATCGAAAAGGCCACGCGGGTGTAGGCCCGCTGCTTTAAGGAGTAAACCTCTATATGTGGGCGCCCACTCTACCAACTGAGCTATCTGAGCGCCCCGAAAAGGCCACACTTACCCGCGAGAAACTACGCCAGTACTTCTCCTCCGCAGCTGGCAAAGTTATATGGCAAAGCAATGTTGTTTGGAGAAGGCTTTTCTGTTACAGTTTTGGTGTTTTTACTTATTATGGTAGTCTGTTTTTCTGTTTTGTACATTGCTCAATTTCCTGTTTAATTGTGGTGATCTTGTATTCTGTCTTGTCTTGTTTTACTTCCTGTCTTTTACTTTTCCCGCCTCCGTTATTGTCTAATGTATTTCACCTGTCCCATGTTTGCTTGTTACCTATAGAATTTTTATAGAATGCCTTTTATTGTCATTATACAAAAGTACACAGTACCTGTGCAACGAGATTGAAGCAATCCCTTTACAGTGTTGACATAACAATATAAAATATCAAAAATATAAAGTGTAGGTAGTGCAGAGAAAAAAATATTGGACAGTATTGAAATGAAATGGTTAAGTACTAAATAACAAATAAATAAATATTGCACAGTAATGAAATGGAGGTCAAACAGATCAGAGCCGGGGTGGGAGCTGTCCTTGATAATGTTCTCTGCTCTGCTGAGACTGCGGGAGGTGTAGATGTACATCAGGGAGGGGAGAGGGCAGCCAATGATCTTTTGTGCTGACCTTACAACCCTCTGCAGCCTCTCCCTGTCTGCCACGGTATAGCTGCCATAACATACTGTGATACAGTAGGTCAGCAGGCTCTCAAAGGACGAGCGGTAGAAGGTCAGCAGCAGGTTGGAGTGCAGGTTGTACTTCCTGAGGACCCTCAGGAAGTGTAGTTGCTGCTGGGCCTTCTTGATGACCGCTGTGATGTTGGCTAACCAGGAGATGTCAGTGGAGATGAGGGCGCCGAGAAACCGTTGATGTGCAGGGGGGGCTAGGTCGGTGCTGTTCTTCCTGAAGTTGACGATGATCTCCTTGGTTTTCTTGGTGTTCAGAGCCAAGTTGTTCTCCGAACACCAAGCTGCCAAGTTCAGGACCTCCTCTCTTTAGGCTGCCTCGTCTCCCTTTGAGATGAGTCCGAACACTGTGGTGTCGTCAGCAAACTTGACGATGAGGTTGTTGTGGGCCGGACTGCAGTTGTGGGTGTAGAGAAAACACAGGAGGGGGCTCAGCACGCAGCCGATGTGTGCCGATTTGTGAGGAAGTCCTTTATCCAGGCACAAGTGAGAGGGGGGAGGCCGAGAGTGACCAGTTTGGAGATGAGAATGTCCGGGATGATTGTGTTAAAAGCAGAGCTGTAATCCACAAAGAGCATCTGGACGATGCTCTGCTGCTGCTCCAAGTGACTCAGCGCAGACTAGAGAGCTACAGCGATGGCATCCTCTGTGGATCTGTTTGTGCGGTAGGCAAACTGATAGGGGTCCAGATCTAGGGGGAGGTAGTCCTTGATATGTTGGAGAACAAGTCTCTCGAAGCACTTCATGATTGAGGTGCGGGCCACAGGACGGTAATCATTCAGGCTGGTGATGGAAGACTTCAGCCACCAAGAGTGCTTGTAACAGGCTTTTTTTTGAAGGAGTGTGCATGCATACAAGACATGCTTTGCTGACTGCAACAACACACAGACACCTATATTTTCTTTTTCATTTTTGAGTACACTATACATAAAATAAATGTGACAGTCTTATCTGAAAGGAAATTTATGTCACTTTAACATGCAACAATAATAATTAGTGTTTTCATAACATATAATTCTGTTATATTAACACAGAATAATCAGGTTACTTAATGTGTATTTATGTTTATTAAACACAAAAAGTGATGTCATAACTTAATTTTATGTACAAACAACACTTTAGTATTGTAATTTTAAAGTAAGATTAACATAATTAGTTTAATTATACTATATTCCTGTTTGCTCACTCTATTTAAAATGTAAATGTTTTAAACACAAACAAATGTGACAGAATAAAATTATTGTTATTGTGTACAAATAACTAATGCGTATTAAAGCCTTACAGTTGACTTAGCATTACATTTTTAATTTTTAAAACAGTATTTTGTGTGCAAACAACACATATTTTAAAATATTGTGACACATGTTTACACCTATTTTTTGGTAACTGCTTGCACTCAAAACCTTTAATTTAGTGGTAACATTAAAATTTTGAGTACACTAGACATAAAATAAATGTGTCACATGAGTCTTATCTGAACATATTTTATGTTATATTAACACAGAATGATCATGTTACTTAATGTGTATTTATGTTAATTAAACACAAAAGCTGATGGAAAGGACTTGTCACCATATTTAAGTTTGTACATAAAATTAACATTTGTAATTGTACATTTAAACTATATATTTTAAGTTGTTTAAACCTTTTTTAATTTTACAACACTTCTCTAAATCTGTACATCAAGCATAAAATAATAAGGTGTGAAAACACAATTACACCAGTGTTCTATACACAGAAACATTGTGTCAAAATGTCTATATTTTTCATGCTAAATGTACCCTACAAATTAAGCAAAATTCACACAATTGTTATACTTACAAATCTTTCATGTCAGTTCTACATTCTCGCTGCTAATACAATACAAGTTTATGTAAGCAAAAATCATAAAACATAGTGGTGTAAACTGTATTTTTATTTTAGCATATCACTGCAACAAACAGTGTGTGAGGGACACAATAATATTGCAAAACTATCTGGCTGTGGGGCACCTCTCCATCCTACAAGTCACATCCAGGAAAGGATGAAAAGTGTATAACAGCTAAACTTTAACGTGTTAACTTTTAATGTGTGCAAATACATTTTCTCCTCAGCTAGTTAAAAGTTTGTTTTTTAAGGACAGTGTCTTTGGTTTTAATTTTTCTCCATCCACGTTCAGTGTGACTTTCTGAATGAATTCAAAAGTATACGTCAAGCATTTTGGGTACTCAGCTGGGAGGATGTACAGCAATCCATACAAATACACAAGTGCATCAGGCCAGCACTCATTTCCCTGCAAGACCACCTGATCCTGGAGGAAGACCTTGACTTCACGAGGATGGAATGGCACCATGGTTACATCCTCAGACAATGGCAACAGGGCTCTTGATGGTAGCGTCTTGGTCTGCACCCTCCTGGAAAATATGCCCAAAAATATAGTTTTACAACTTTGTCTCAACTTTGTTATTGACACAGCCGTTTTCATTTCCAAAGTATATCAACCCACCTTGCATGTGTAGAAGAGCTCTGTGTCATCTTCTTGCAGCAGCAGTAGTAGACACCAGAGAACTGCTATCCGGCCAACATTGATATCTTGTGCATTGTAGTGAAAAAGAAAAATGTGAAACAAATGTGAAAAATACCAACTGTATACTGTATATTAACACTTAGTTGCAGACATCACTGTTCAGATTGTCCTGTGTCCCAAATACATACATTTGTCTAATACAATACTAATATCTAAATGTAAATTAGAGATGCACCGAAATTTTTACAACTGAGATTAATCGGCCAAAAATAGCACAAAAAAGCACTTGCTGTGTTCAGGAATAAGTGAAAAGGCTGAATAAATTTTACTGAGCATCTGTGTTTTTGATGAAATAGCATCCAGCATAGACAGACAGGTGCATGCGACAAAGCAGGGAAGCTACTTTTTTTTCATAAAGTAAAAGTTCCTGCCACTTTTTCTTCTAGGACCATTGTTAATTTGTAATTTGCCTTCTTTTCAATGTACTTGTCTATGAGTACATAGTTATATTGTGCTTGGTATAATGTCTGCTGGAATTTATTTTTTGTAATTCATTTTTACTTTGAGAAGGCAAAATAGTAACAGCACATGACTAATTTCTTTCTTTCATTATATTGGCCAAGAATTTCAATTGCATCAAAGCATCCCTAATGTTATTATGTGACATACACTGAAATTATGTAGCTGTAGCCTGCACAATTTGACACACCTTTTACATAGGTGTCTAGATTCCAAAACTAAAGGTCCCGACTCAAAACTATAAAGTTGATTAGCTTAAATTATGTATAGGATATGAATGTTTAACTATCAAAATGTGACTCCTAAAAATGGACATGAATCGATCTGTTCAAGAGAAACACTCCAGTCCACTCCTAATTGTACAGGTATTAGAGCATGGTAATGGTAGCAAATGATCTTTGGCTATGTACAAAAGTTTACTTTTGGCAGGACGTTAAGTAACTTGTTGCTATGACCTGCCTCATATGCCATTTTAAGCAGAGAAAGCTGTGGTGGCTAAATATGAAAAGCTGTTAGGTGACTTTTGGGTAAACTGCCTTTTGCTAAAAAGGAAGAGGGGAGATAACAGATTTGGTGATGATTAATAGTAATCCAGGTTTTCACATAACATATACAGTACAATCAAAATGATTACACTGTAAAGCTAGCAAGCTGAAGTTGACTAAATAAAAGTGGAGTACAGTAAAAAAAAATATTGGATTTCTATCAGTTATGTAAATTGATATTGATCCAATAAATATGCTTGGATTGGCCCCTGTACTAATCCTATGATCTGCTCAGGACTTTACCATTATTTACCTCACAGTATGCCTTTAACATATCTTCTGGGCACTTTGACCAGATTTTCCCAGCATCCCTCTGGCTTAAGCAAGCAAACAATCCTTGTGTTGATCCAATCCAGCATAAAGGTCATCTTTCAGCCGCTGGTTGCTGATGCGTTGATATTCTGCACAAACCTGATAAAACAGTGACCTCAATCACTCACCCATTACATCAAAAACAAATCTACTTATCTCAATCTATGCACCTCAGATGATTACCAACAGCACAATTACAAGTACAAAAATAATTAAATCAACTATAGCTCTAAATACATAATCTTCATTTACCTGATGTTCCAGAAAAAACGCTGGCCATTTTTCTTGAACATCTGCTACAGACGGACTTGAATTTACAATTTCAAGCCTTCTTGCAGCAAAGGTCTTGGTCATGTTGGTGTCTATCATAGATAAATCTATGCTGTCTTTATCAGTGTTCTCCATTTCGATCAACATGGCAATTCTGAGCATTTTTAAAGTCTCCAGTGTTTCCCACTAAGGAAGCTGCGGTAGATAATTAACTTCTCCACATCGTGGCCACTTAATTGAAGCATGTGGTGAAACTGCATTAGGATGGGCTCTGCTCCTCCTGCCACTGTTAACCTTGACCTCTGGCCATCCAGATTTGCACAGCTTGCGTTGGTAATTGCTCATTTTGTTTGACAGGCTGTCCTTCTAGCCATCCCAACCATTTTTGGACCCCTTCTCCTCTAAACATGGATGTTTGAGCACTAAAGCCTCAGCAGCCTTAAAGATTTCACTGCCACTTGGGTAAGCTTTCTAGTCATAGATAGCACAAGCCATTCCATCAAGGATCTTGCTCTTATGTTAAAGTCAGGCACCTTCCATGCTGTTTTGCAGTATTTGCTTCACTTAACAGAAACTCAATATTGTGTGAAAACATCAGAACAGGAAATACTTGTGGCCATGCAGAGGTTCTTTGGGGTGTTTGGCTACTTGAACTTTCCCCACATCACTAGCCCAGCTTGATGTTGAGCTAATGTGATGCTCCAATGTCTTCACCAATTTGGCTGTACCCATGTTCGGTATTTCCTCAATCTTGCTCAGATTTACCAGCTGGATATTAAAGTCAGGATCCTCAGATTGGACTATAAAATTTAATGGGATGTCCAGTTTCTGGCGCAGCAAACTGGATGACGTTCAAATGTGACTCTTTCAATTCCACCCTCTGGTAGGATGACACATAGACAAAATATCTCTGGTTCTGCCATGGCCCTACAACTGAGAAGAGTACAGGTTTACAATCAATTTTCTTTGTCAGTGTAAGTTGTACATTTAGACATTGTTAATAAGGTTATTTTGTAATTTCACCAATACAGGGTTCTGTTGAAAACCACAGTCTCCATTCCTCGTTCTTTGAACTAATTAAAATGGCTAAATTACATTTTGTAACTTCATGTTCACCTAGTGCCACTTGCATTTAGTCCAGAAGAATGAAGTGCTTGATGGTGATAAGAAGTTGTCTATTTTTCATATAGGCGGTTAGTGGGTTAACATCATGGAGTTCTGATGGCCTCTTCATGTCACGTGATTCTTGTGCAGTCACCTCATATGCACAAAGGTGTTCTCTGAACCAGGACGGGTAATTCTGGCAGTCAAACAAAACTTGGTCATTGAAGAGAAGTATATCCATAATCCTGTACACACAAACATGCCACTGGCATAGCAAATGCTGTCTATGGCAATTTTTGAAGGGTGGTACACTGTGGTACTGTTATCTGATGTATGGTACTCTGGGCTTTTAGCATATGTGTGTTAACAAACGTTATTCAAAACAAAGGTCTCCACTGAGGGCTTGAAGAAATTGGGTAATCACAAATAATATCTATAATATTATCTATTTCTATGGCCTATGGCCTATGCCTATTTAAAACAAGTGTTTTAGGGATGTTTTTGAAGTTCTGAGCATCATGTACTATTTTCTTAAACACTTAGTGTTTCCCCTCAAATCTTATGGTCCAAAAATGCACAAGACGGACAAACCAGCGTATCAACTGTGGATAGTGCTCAATGTAATGGTGTTTTGGGTGCAATCTGACATTTGGAAACACCTCCTGGAATAACTGTCGATGGTCAGATATCTTCATTGACAAGTACTGTAACACATCTTCTGTAAAAACTGGGGATAAAACTAATTCCACCAAGTCCTTTAAATCCATTAATATCTGTCTTCTGCAGGAACCACAGTGCCAATAATGGTGGGAAGAAGTCGTATCAGTGCCAAATTTTCATGACCATTGCCCCCAATGGTTTTCCTTCTGGAAAAGTTTTTGGGAATAGGCTGTGGCCAATCAATTTTGTCAGCATTCTCAAAGGGAAACTGCAAGATAGCTTCATTCAACTGTTCCAGGGAGAAACATTTTTTTTGTATTAGCTCTTGTAAACACAGAGCTAACTCCATTGGTACCACACCTTCTAACAAGTCATGGAGGAAATCCACTTGTGGTATTAAAGTATTGTAGATGATTTGCAAAACAATTATTGGCCTTTACACCATAATCATCCAACACATTGCCAATTTCCAAGTCAGTACACAACTGGTCATGGCTTTCCTTTCTCCTCAACTCAAATGATGTTGTCTCACATCTTTGAATTTCTTTCTTTGATGGATAACAAAATCTGCAGGGGTATGGTCCACTGAAGTTCTCTTTAAATCCTGCAAGTCCATGTGTGGCTAAATTGTCTGCCACAACATACAGCAATGTCCCATGAACATTTGAAAATTTGTGTTCAATTACATTTTGTTGCATGCACACTAAATAACCCCTCCTGCATGACATGTCAGCAATGCAGTGGCATAATATTTGGTATCAATATTTCTTATATTTGGTGTGTGGTAGAAGTATAAACGAGCATAATATGGAAATACTTAAGCACAAGTATCTTAAAATTGTAGTTAGGTAAGCCTACATGAGTAAGTGCACTACATTCCACCACTGTTGATCAACTGTTTTTCCAACTCTAATCAATAAATGTTTAAAGATATAAATGTTCTACTTAATACTAACTACTTATATTTGCAATTGAATTAACATAGTAAACAGTTAACATTTTTTCAATGGCAAAGACATGTACATTTATAGTTAAGCCAAATGGCAACGTGCATAAAAAAATCAAAATAGAGCTTGTTAGAGTTGTGGGAGGATGCACCCAGACCTTGATACAAAAAGTCCAAGCTACGCCACCGATGTCCATAAATCCTAGAAATTCCCCTCCACCTCCTGAGGGTCTTTGCTGTGCTGCTCGACCTCCTTAGAGTCCTCAATGGCTTGCTCGGCGGCCAAAGGGGTTCCACCTTCGCTGCTGTCCACAACCCTAAACCCCATGCCTAGCTGGCCACAGCACCTCAGATCTCAAGCCCAACTGTCCTCGGTCCCCAGTTCCGATGCCCTCTGTCACCAGTGCCATGTTCCACAGCACTTGGTTTTCACCCCATTGACTCACCCCATTGTCAGATCATTGTAATGTTCTCATGTGCCAGTTTCTAGTTCAAGACCTTTGTTTGTCCCCGAGGGGCAATTCATTTTGCTGCAGTAGCAAAGAAGTTGACATACATACATGACAAAGACATCAACAACATCAATTAAAAATACAGGATCAGACCAAATGGGGAAATAAATACCACATTAAAAGTTTAAGTCCAAGTGTGCCTTATGTGCAGATGTTACCTATTCTTTACAGAGTTAAGCAGAGGGTACGAAAGAAAATTTATATCTATTTGTTTTGGCTGGTGGCTGACTGAAGCGGGAACCAGAGGGCAGCAACTTCAATTCTGCATTCAAGGGGTGAGAACTATCAGACATGATGGATTCTGGCTTTTTAAGTACATGTCTTTTGTACAGATCAGTTGGTGTCATCTGCTGAATCCCAATGATTTTGCTGCTAACTTTGATTACCATTGCTAATGTGTTTTTCCGTTTTAAACTCAGAGAAGCCTACCAGCAAATACATGAAAAAGTAAAGACGGACTCAATAAAAGATTTGTAAAACAATGTCATCAGGGATCTGTCCACTTGAAACTTAGCTAGCTTTCTCAGGCAGAAGAGACGTTGCTGACTTTTCTTACAGTCGGGTTCTGTGCTGTTTTTAGTCCTTGGATTTTCTTTCTTCTTTAATTGTTTGGATTCTCTGTTCTTTTGTCCGCTTCTCTCTGGAAGAAGTTTTTGCCTGCTGTACTCAGGACTCCCTTTGTTCATGTGAACTTTGTTTTTTTTTGGTCAAATAATCCTCTAGCTCAACTCTCGCCTGCCTGCTCTCCGCGTCCCCATGTTCCCAGTGCCGTAACATTTTCTTATTATTTTTTTACCCCAGCTTGGCAGTTCTTTTGCCAGCAACCTCCATGAAGGAAAATATTTTTCATTGCAATCAGTCTTTTAGTTAGGGGTCCAAGCCCGAGGCTGCGTGTACCGCGGTTCACACAGCAGGGCTGTGGAACCCTATTGTTTTCCTAGGGTTTCTTCATTATTCTTCCCCGCATAAAACCCATACTGCAGCCTAAACCGTACATGGTGGCGACGCGCCATTTTCAGGACTGGTCCAAAACTGCGCAGAGACCTCAGACGAAAAAATGTACCCACATCCACCACTAGGTGGCGCTATAGCACAAAAAAACGCGTTTGGGCCTATAACTCCCAAACCGTACATCAGATATTTAAAAACCATATATCCACGCGTTCCCTGGAACCTACTGAATCTCGTGATATAGGCCACGCCCATTTCCGCTTAGACTTTTTTTGCGTGAAAAATCGAGATTTATGGAAAACCAACTTTTTCGAACTCCTCCTAGACCGTGCAATAGATCGGCACGAAACTTGGCACGTAGCATCTCCAGACTGACCTGACACAAAGTTCCTAAAGATTTTTTATAGAATAAAACTTGCGCATATTACGTGCAAACAAATTTGTGTAGCTAACTATGAAAACACCGACTTTGCCATATCTCGGCCAAAATGAAAGCTATCAAAGCCAAACTTTAGAATATTACTTGGTATGACCCTCTGAGGCTCTCAAACAAATTTAACAAACATTGGCCACTAGGGGGCGCTACAAATGCAACAAGTGTATATCTCATGAACCGCTCATCCAAATTTTACAAAATTTGATGGATACCATCTAGGCCCACTCTTGAGGTGGTCCTTACAGTGGGGTACTGATTGGTTCAAGTGGGCGTGGCCTATGGGCCAATGTCTGGATTAACCACTTCCACTAAAGTGAATTACTTGAAATTAACAGGGTAGATGTACAATGGGTAGCTGACCTAACTTAACGAATATTACACATGTGGGAACACTAGGTGGCGCTACAATGACGTCAAACATGTTTTTGCCTATAACTCCTACATTATACATCTCACATTAAAACTCTTCAAGTTCACATCATCACTACATCAAGCTGAGTCACATGATATAGGCCACGTTGATTTCTGATTAAATTTAATTTCGCAATATTGCGACAAGTGCGAAGCCAACTTTTTCGAACTCGTCTTAGGCCGTGCGACAGATCTGCACGAAACCTGGTGTATAGCATCTGCAGATGGCCCTGACGAAAAGTTGCATAAAGAAATTTGCTACGTAATTGTGTGCGCATTTGACAAGCAAAGTTTATGTAGTAAGCTAACAAACACATATCATATCATATCTCGTCCAAATTAAAAGGTATCAACATATCACTTGAGAGCAGTGTTGACCATGCCTTTCCGATGCTCTGTACCAAATTTGGTAAAGATAAGCCATTAGGGGGCGCTATAATCAACATTTATTGGTTTCATCAAAACACTCAATGCATTTAAATGGGAAATTTGCAATTGCAATATCTCTGCCACAATAAATGCTATCAACAGCAAACCTGTGATGATTGTTTGGCATGCCGCCGGGAGACTCTGTACCAAATTTGGTAAAGATAGGCCATTAGGGGGCGCTATGATCAACGTAGACAATTTTGGGCCATTTTATCCAAGTTTTCTATCCAGCCTAGGAGACCAGACTTTTTCTGGGTCATTGCGCTATTAATCCGTACCGTTACGTGCGCCTCTCGATGTTTCCCGACGTTTTCTCTCCCGCTTTGGGTTCCACTTTCATGCGCTTTCCGGGGTCGCCGGGGTCGACTGGCGCGGGGAGGCGTGGACCCCGTTGTAACTGCGTGCAGTTCTAGTTAAATTTAATTTCGCAATATTGCGACAAGTGCAAAACCAACTTTTTCGAACTCGTCCTAGGCCGTGCGACAGATCGGCACGAAACCTGGGTTTTTCTGGGTCAATGCGCTATTAATCCATACCGTTACGTGCGCCTCTCGATGTTTCCCGACGTTCGCTTTGGGTTCCACTTTTGTGCGCTTTCCGGGTCGCCGGGGTCGACTGGCGCGGGGAGGCTTGGACCCCGTTGTAACTGCGTGCAGTTCTAGTTAATTTTATTGCTGAAAATGAATTGCAAGATACTGATTTTTAGTTCGGAGGGAAGATCCAGACTATAGAACCTGAAGAAGGTGTGAAGAGTGGCCCAGCCAGCCGCATCACAAACCCCCTCGTGAGACGCTCCCGAGAGGAGAGCCGTGGAGGCCGCCATGCCTCTCGTGGAGTGAGCCCGTACAGCCATTGGTGAAGGCAAACCGCGCACCTGATAGGCCAGGGAGATAGTCTGAACTATAGTATGACTGATAGTATGTTTGGAAGCCTTGGGGGGGCCCGAAACACACCAGCAACTGGTCTGTCTTCCTCCAACGAGAGGACCTCAGAGTGAAGACACTCAGTGCTCCTCCCGTCCTCCGCCGTCACATGAGGTGGAGGATGAAACACCTGCAGCACCACGGGCCCCTTGACAGTGGACTGCACTTTGGGAATGTAGCCCGGAACGGGGGTGCAGGATGGCACTCACATTACCCGGGGCAAACTCCAGGCATCGGGGAGCAACCAAAAGAGCCTGTAGGTCCCCCACCCTCCTCAGAGAGGTGATAGCAAGGAGGCCATCTTCAGAGTCAGGTACTTGGCCTCAGCCGACTCCATGGGTTCGAAGGGGGCCTCAGCCAAAGCTTTGAGAACCACCGCCAGATCCCAGGTGTGAATCCTAGGGCGAGTAGCAGGTCTCATCCTCCGGGTCCCACAGAGGAACCGCACGACCAGGGGAAGCCTCTCCAGAGACGTTCCACTTCAGGCCATACATCCTCCGTGTAGACGGGGCCCTGGAGCTAAGGAGAGCCTCGACCGTACCTGCCGTCAGGCCCGCCTCTAGGTACTGGGCCCCCTCAAGGGCCAGACACACAGCGGCCCCAGGGCGGGGCAAGGGTGAAGAACCCGGCCCTCTGCCTGGGACCGTCCAGGAGCGCCATCAGGTCCGAGAACCACACTCGGGTTGGCCAGAACGGCGCTACAAGAAGCAGGCGGATGCCCTCCTGACGGACTCTCTCCAGGATCCCCGGGAGCAGAGCGACTGGGGGAAAAGCGTACAGATGCAGCCTCGGCCACGTCCGCACCATGGTGTCCAGTCCTAGCGGGGCCGGGGGCGTCAGGGAGAACCACAGAGGACAGTGCGTAGTCTCCCGAGACGCAAACCAGTCCACGTCTATAGGTCCAAACTTTCCCCACAAGGACTCCACCACCTCGGGGTGGAGCCGCCATTCCCTGGGCCTCAGCCCCTGTCTCGACAGCAGGTCTGCACCCTGATTCTGAAGCCCAGGGATAAACATCGCCCTGAGAGAGAGCAGTCTCTGCTGGGACCACAGGAGGATCTGATGCGCCAGTCTGCAGAGAGGGCACACGTCCAGAGCGCCTCGGCGGTGGTACAACAACCCAAGCGGCCGCCCTAAAAGGGACCTCAGTCGGCCTCGAGGGGCTAATCACAAAGACAGGACCTCCGCGCCTTGCCCCTCCGTGACTGGATGACGTCCCTCAGGTCCGACCTGCCGGGGAGGGGTCCGTCTCTGGCACTGTCGGTGGGAGCTGGTAGAGGGCTGAGAAGGTCCAGCCGTGCTAACAGAGCGGGACGCAGTCCGGCAAGGGAGAAACTGCTGGAACGCCTCCCCCTGGGACCTCACATGGCAAAACCTGTCGACGACATCCCCGAACAGGCCAGTAGTGGAAACCGGCACATCCAGGAGGAATTCTGTCCTTCTGTCGGATGTCCGACAGGTTCAGCCAAAGGTGCCTCTCCGTGGCCACCAACGCAGACATGGAGCGACCCACAGCTCGGGCCATCGCCTTAGTGGCACGAAGCAAAAAATCCGTGGCCCGGCGCAGCTCCGCCATCTCCTCCTCAGAGGGACTCCCTCTCTGGTCCATCTCCAGCAGCAGGTCCGCCTGGTAGGCCTGCAAAACCGCCATGGTGTGCAGGCTCGCTCCAGCCTGGCCCGCCGCCATATACGCCTTCCCCACCAGTGAGGAAGTCACCCAACACGGTCCCGTCGGCAAGCATCTTCAACCCATGGCATCGTCCCATAGCCGCAGTCCTTAATCCCCGCCACATTGCCAAACTCCAGCAGCTGGGAATAGAAAGCCGGGCAGAGTAAGGTTTATCCCATGATTTATACAACTCACCGTGCAAATCCGGGAAAAATGACAAGGACCGGCGCGGGGGCACGGAGTGGCTCGGCAGGAAGCGATCATCCATTCTGCCACCAGTGTTAAGCTCCCTGACAGCCTGTGGCCAATCCAGACCGAGTTTTGCCACAGCTCGCGTCACCACTTCCAACAGCTCATAGTCCGGCGCAGCGCTCTTCTGATGACGTCGGACCGACACCCCGGAAGTCCTCACCCTCCTCCACAACGCCAAGCACATCCAGCTCCTCAGAGCCAGAGCGCGGCTGCCTTTCCAGCCTGCATCCCCGAACAGAAGAAGCCGAGTAACGAGGACCAGGGGAGTCGGAATCGGCAAAGGACGAGAAGGGGCCTCAGCCGTCTCGGAACCCTCCAGCAGATCTTGCTGCAATCCCCATGACCGGAACCGCCGAGCCGCCTCAGCGACTGCGGGGCCCGAGCCACGGGGAGAGTGTATCTGGCCATCACTGGAAAAGAGGGCCACGCGGGACCACAGTACCCGCATGGGCAGGGCCTCGCAATGGTCACAAACAGCCCCCTCGAGAGCTGCCGTGGCGTGCGACAGGCCCAAACAAGCAACACACAGTTCGTGAGAATCACCTACCGTGATGAAACGCGGGCAGGGAGACACACATCTCCGGAACCGGTACAAGCGCTCGGACATTATTCCAGGTGAGTAGGATACAGGAGCTTTTCAAAACCAACATCAACCAACGTGCCTGCTGAATAGAAAAAAGCTAATGAGCTATGTGCCGGCGTGCTTATATGCCCCTACGGTTATGCCGTCACATGCTACCGTTCTCACTAGGACCAATAGGACTGGAGTAGTTTTCATTCGCATTCAGCCCTGTCATGCCTAAAGGCGTTCCCATAGTGTCGTAACCAACGTTCGAGACAGAGACCTACGTACTTCCTGGGGGCATGCTCAGGAGCCCGTGTGTCCTTCCTACCACTGATTGCCCATTGGGCTCTTTGTTCTTTATGTTTACAATTCCTTTGGAAATATTTACTTTGCGTAGTTAGTTTCAATTCAATTTTATTTATAGTATCAATTCATAACAAGAGTTATCTCGAGACACTTTACAGAAAGAGTACGTCTAGACCACACTTCAGAATTTACAAGGACCCAACAGCTCTAGTAGTTTCCTCTAGCAAGCAACAGTGCGACAGTGGCAAGGAAAAACTGCCTTTTAGGCAGAAACCTCGGACAGACCCAGGCTCTTGGTAGGCGGTGTCTGACGACCGGTTGGGGTAATGAAGAGTGGCAATAACAGTCACAAAAAATAGTAGTTCTTTGTAGTAGTTCATGGCATAGCAGGGCACCGCAGAGCACCACAGAACATGTAGCGGGACCATGGCAACAGCTGCTACCATGATTTTGGAACCTCCCTGATCCAAGGAAACACACTGGGCGAAAAAAAAACATAAGGACCCCGGGGAATGACTCCCCAGAACTAGGTTAGTAACAAACATTTCTGGGACATGGATTCACACAAATGGAAAGATAGAAAGAAAGATAGATAGATAGAGGAGAGAGGAAATCAGTGTGTCAAAGGAAGTCCCCCAGCTGTCTAAAACTATTACAACATAACTAAGAAAGACAGGGTAAAGAGAGGAGCCTGGTCTAGTTTGAGCTAAAGCTTTTCAAAATATCTAATTGCTGTCTAAAAGCTTTTCATCATAATGATTTGATCAAATATCCGAATAATACCATAATACGCCCTCCGAGCTGTTAGTGTATTAGTGGTGGATTGAAGCCCTATTCTGGTGTTCAGTGTTGGACCACTAGATGTTGCTGTAACACCAGCGGCCACAATGTTATAAAACCTTTGTTCTCTTTGTCTGACTGCAGCACTGCTGCAATGTAGACAGACAGGGGTGGGGACCTTCTTCTCACTGCTCTGTTTCTCTACGTGTGTCTGTGTGTGTGTGTGTGTTTTTGTCTTACTGCAGCAGTCCATTGCTGTAGACTTTTTTTGGGTGGGGTCTCTCTTCCTGTCCTGTTTCTAGTTTTTCTATTTAATTTCTCTTCATTTATTGTCATGATTATTTATCAGAAACTGCATTCCAAAGCAGGATACCAAAGAAAACAGTTTATACAAACCATGAATGAAACATGAACGAACACACACACACACAGTTCAGTTGCACATAATAAGTAGCTATGAAACAAATTTTAAAATAGGTAATATGTAGATGTGCAAAACATTAAAAAGATCATTTGAGTCCAACTCTGAGCAGTATTATTATTCATGTCCTGTCTGGCTCCTCTGATTGCTCTCTGGCAGCTAGATTAAGCAGACATCTGATGCTGATGCTCATCATGAATGAAACAAGCACACACACGCACACAGGAGCAAAAATGAAACACATCCCCAGCAGAGGAACAATGCCTGACAGGTGTGGTTTAAACATCCAAGACAGGAATCTTTATAGGAAATATTGACAAAGATATATAACTATTCTCCCAGCTTACAGTCAAACCATATTGACAGTGCAGTCAGCTGTTACCTCAGTTTAACTCTCCTGCACTGTCTGGCTGCACGATGCTGCAATTGGCCATGCAGCACTGAGGAAACCATTCATATTCTACTGTGCTACTGTAGTGAAGGAAGGACAGAAGAAAAAGTAAGAAAGAAAGAGCAGTTTAGGTAAACACTGCAGCACCCCAGGGCCTGCTCTGTCAGGGTGGGTAAGAGTGCAAATCTATTAGCTGGGAGCAGATAAGACAGCTCTGCTAATTGACGCTCATTATCTTCTTACATTTGCTGCAGTAACGGTCACTTAACTGGTGAGTGTACTGAACCCACTTAGAATGGGAGAGATGGCCAACAGCACCCATGGGAACCCTAGCCTGCTTGGGATGCTAAGGTAGAATGTCAGATAGTTGCTGTTCAGTAAGAGTCTGTGTGCTGAAGACACATTTACAGTCAAACTGTCAGCTATCTGCACCAGCAATAGCCTAACTGCGTTTTTAGAACTGTCAGTTACTGCAAATTTGTTTTATGGGTTTCTCTCTTGTTGTCTTGTTGTTGAGGGTCAGCTTACGCCACTAGCAAAAAAAAAGCAAAAAAACAAACAAACACCCAGCACAGAAGGGGAAAAGAAATGTACACAGCAAAGCAAGAAATAATTTGTTAGAACTACCATGCTAGTAAAATGCCAACAGAGGGGACACAGGGTCAGTTCTCCCAGGCCGTTGGTCCAGGTGGCCCTCTAACCTTTAAATAATCTGCTGGTCATGGCTGGTGCATAGACTTCAGTGGTAGCGGCTTGCTAGCTGTTAGCGGGTCTGGTATAGATCTCCATTAAACCAGCGAGTTCAGCCAATCAGAGACATTGTTGTCACGCTTAAAGCCCAATTTATGGTCCTGTAATAAATCTATGACGTGTGTATGTGAGTAGGTATGTGTAGATACAAACCCTACACCATAGCCTGACGTGCACCTCTAAAAAAAAAAAAAAAAAAGTAACTACACTTTGCAGCAACGCAGAACACAACAACTGTGATTGGGCGCTCGGCCGTAGCTTTGTAGTGTTGTACTTCCTCCTATTACTCATTTACACGTTCTCCTTCTCCGTGAAAAACATGAAATCATGGAGAGGGTTATCTTGTCCTGCTACAGGGCAGAAACTTTGTTTCTCCATCCCTACCACTGGAGTTGGTTCTCGCTCCAAAGCTAATTCTCGTCACTTCATATTAAGAAGATACGCTAGAACAAGGCAGACACCAGCATTCAAGTTTCAACCTCCAGCGTGTTATGTAAGGAAATCTAAAACTGTTTTTCAGTTTTAGCTTCTTTACGTTCTCTGTCCAAATGCAGTATTGCTTTTGATAAACTGATACCACCATCAAAAGTAAATCTGTTTAGGGGAAAGCTGCTCTTACATCAGGAGGTACAAAATAACAGAACAACATTCAAAGCAGCCCCAATTAAAGTGTTAGATTTTGAACAAAAATAGTCCAGTATAATGCTGATAGGCCCAAACCGTCTGCTTTGTATGGCAATCGTGTTTTTTTTGTAGATGACACAAATTAGCTTAATTAGAAACCAGAAGCCTGTTAAAGATGTAAAGCCACAATAACAGCTGGATGTCTTAATTACTCAATATTGATTAACCACCAGCATCACAGACATTCTGTCTCTGTCACTTTTACTGAATGAACAGCAGGCAGCACAAAATATCTCATCTAAGTGTATTTCATTATTCAAAAGTTGACATTTCATTAATAGGAAACTTGTGATTTTACAGTTAAGCTACTCTTTTAACACATTAAGCCAAACTTTTAAAAGTATACAGTTTCAATGAATTTGTTTCAAAATACAGTATAACAATTTGGTGGTTCTAATGACATTAACTTGATAAATAAATTGATCCACACTTAAAGGTGACTTGCCACACGTACTTCACTACTTTGTGGTAACGTCGGAAGTTCTACCATGGACTCTAACTTTTGTATGGAAAAAATGGTTACCTTGTTTCAAGCCATTGTAGTGTGGTATAGAAAGCCTCAAGGAAGTCTCAGCTTGATGTGTGGCAGTTTTCTTTATATATATATACACTACCGGTCAAAAGTTTGGGGTCACTTATACATTTCCATACCACTCCATTATAGACAGAATACCTGCTAATTTGGGTGGGGGGGCTGATCTTTAATGCAATATCTACATTGCCCATTATCAGCAACCATTCATCCAATGTTCCAAAGGCACATTCTGTGTACTAATCTATCATTTAAAAATAAAAAAACTAGAAAAACATTGGAGAACCATTTTACTATTATGTAAGCACATAATGTCATCTGAAAACTGCGGTCCTGGTTAAAAAAACAATGCAACTGATCTCAGCTGGCATTCTGTCTACAATGGAGTGCAATGGGAATTTCTATGTGACCCCAAACTTTTGACCGGTAGTGTATATATACATACACACACATATATATATATATATATATATATATATATACACACATACATACATACATACATACATACTCACTCAGTCACAGTATTCAAGCAAAACTAGTTCCAATATGACAGAATTTAATACGATCAACCATAAAAACCTGGAGGACATTATACAACATCTGAAAACCTCCTCTTGTTGCCTTGATATTCTACCAACGGGTGTTTTCAAAAATGTTTTGAATTGCTTGGCTTCTGATCTTCTACATTATGTGAACACGTCTCTTTTTTCACATCTCTTTCCACAGGCCCTGAAAATCGGTTGGGGTTAGAATGAAGAGTGGCAATAACAGTCCCTAAAAATAGTAGTTTGTAGTATTTCTTTGTAGTAGTTCATGGCATAGGAGGGCACTGTGCGGCATTACAAGGCACAACAGGACGTAGCTGGGCACCGCAGATTGTGGTAGGATGTAACATGGCATCGCAGAACGTGTAGCGGGACCATGGCAACAGCTGCAACCATGATTTTGGAGCCTCCCTGATCCAAGTTAACATGCTGGGCGAAAAAGAACATAAGGACTCGGGGGGAATGACTCCCCAGAGCTAGGTTAGTAACAAGCATTTCTGGGATATTTTATTATATTGATTATATGATAGATAAATCTGACAACTATGACGAGAAGCAGGTGGGCCGGGTTAGGAGGACGCTGCGACTCCTCACTCCTTAACTATACTCAATTCTATTCAATTTTAGAGGTGGTCAGTGCATCATGGGAAGTCCCCCTAGCTGTCTAGGCCTATAACAGCGTAACTAAGGGATGGTTCAGGACTTTCCTGAGCCAGCCCTAACTATAAGCTCTATCAAAGACACACATCACTAATGAGCAACTATAGGCCGATATCAAACCTTACGTTTTTAAGTAAAATCATTGAAAATGCGTTTTTTCAACTCAACCATTTTTTGTCACTAAACAGTTTTGATACCTTTCAGTCGGGGTGTCCGAACACACCCCAGCACTGAGACAGCTCCAGTCAAAGTCTTTAATGACATCCACCTTAACACAGATAATGGCAAAATTTCAGTCTAAGTATTACTTGTTCTCAGTGCTGCATTTGACATGGTCGACCACAACATATTACTAGACCGATAGGAAAACTGGTTTGGCCTTTCTGGCTTATTAAATTTGAATCCTACTTAAAGAATAGGGACTACTTTGTGTCGGTAGGTAATTAAACATCTGAGCATACAAATATGACGTGCAGAGTTCCCCAAGGCTCCCTTCTGGGGCCTCTTCTGTTTAACATCTAGATGCTTCCACTGGCTCAAATTATGGAAAACAACAAAATAAGTTACCATAGGACAACACCCAAATTGAGATAACATTATCGACATGGGACTATAGTCCAATACAAAAACTGACTAAGTGCATCAAACAAACGGCTGGATGTGCCTGAACTTTCTGAAATTAAATGAAGGAAAAACTGAGGTGGTTGTTTTTGGAGCAAAAGAGGAACGATTAAAAGTCTGCGCTGAGCTTCAAACAACAATGTTAAAAACAACAGACAAAGCCAGAAATCTTGGTGTACTCATGGAATCTGACCTGCATTTTAACAGCCACATTAAGACAAGTACAAAGTCAGCCTATTATCACCTTAAGAATATATCAAGGGTTAAAGGACTTATGTCTCATCAGCATTTGTAAAAACGTCCATGCTTTTATCTTCAGTAGACTTGACTACTGTAACAGTGTCTTTACAGGTCTCCCTAAAAAAAGCAATCAGACAGAAGCAGCTGATTCAGAATGCTGCTGCTCAAATCCTCACTAAGACCAAGAGACTGCATCACATCACTCCAGTTCTAAAGTCCTTACACTGTCTTCCTGTGCCTCAAATTATTAATTTCAAAGTACTTTTGCTAGTTTGTAAATCACTAAACGGTTTTTAACGGTCAGAACTGTGGGGGAAGCAGCGTTCCGTTTCTATGCTCCTCATATCTGGAACAAACTCCCAGAAAACTGCAGATCCGCTGCTATTCTCAGTTCTTTTTGGCTGAAGACCTTTCTTTTTGATGTTTCCTTTCTTTAAATGGTTGTTAATTTCTTTAATGTTTAATTTTTTATACTGCACTGTAACTTTTATTCTTGTTTTATCTGTTTTTATTTAACTGTTTTTGTGTAAAGTACATTGTATTGCCCTGTTGCTCAAATGTGCTATACAAATAAAGCTGCCTTGCCTTAATGTGACATGTAGTGCCAAACCAAACCTGAAAGTGTGTGTCTATGTTCCCTCAACCCTAGCGTTATATTTTGAATTAACACAGACAAAGCAACAACTTGGAACGCAGCAAGAAGTTGTAGACATTGGTGATTCACCTCTCCCAAGAACAGAAAATTGAACTTTGGTATGTTCCACACTACACAGGAAAAGACCCCCTTTCTACCAAAATCCCAGTGGGAACAAGACCCAGACAAACTACCCCCTAACCTCCTAAAACTTATAAAAATAGATCAACTACGAATTGGTGAATTAAAACAGACCAAGTACCAACCTACCATGCTACTCAAGAAGAATAGGCACTGTAAGAACAGAGGGACAACACAAACTTAGTGATAAAGCCAGCGGACAAGGGCAGTACTGCTGTTATAATGGACAACTTCATGAAGCCCTACGCCAACTGAAAGGTACCACCTACTATGACCAAGCTGTCAGAAATATTATTACCAAAATCAACCAATAGTCACTGGAGTCATTTTAACACAGTTTACTTGTGCAAGGAGTCAATCACATACACTGCAGTGAGTACAGAGATGGACTGAAGAGCAACTTCTGCAGTGTCCACTTGAAACCCCCTCCCATCTCCATGGTTACCATGCCCTAAACAGCTGCGCTATCTCAAAGGCAATTAAAAACTCCAGATGACGTGGAGGGAGTGAAGGAAAGAAGTCTAGCCAAGTTCTTTGAAGCTAGCTGTGAATTATGTGACCTTGGGTGCTTCAAAAATAGAAACATTCAGTTTTATTAGTTACATTTACCATGGACATAAAGAGGCTCTCAACATTGGCATCCACCTGGGCATGGCAGTCAAACAAGAGGGTACTAAAGAGCCACAATGAGTAGCTAGATGACAGGATGAATATAATAAACACATACTGTGTTGTGAAGGAAGTGTGGCCTACATTAAGGAGAGATGGACCTCCATCCTTCATTACATAACCATTGTGAACCATTGGACATGTGGTGAGACAAAAGCTGTTTCATGGACGATGCTATGTCATCAAAGTTGGTTGAAGGACTGTTTCAATGTCGAGGATTCTCCAAATTCCACCAAGGACTGACTCCTTTATTCAGAGAATTTCCAAGGCTGCACGTGTGTGTATCCTTCGCACTCCCAAATCACCCACAATCCTATGTGCATCTTTGCCAGCACGTTTAACAAAAAACAATGGCGGACGTGAGTGGAATTAGAGCAGCAACGCTGACTGCGCAATAATCATTTAAATTTAAGCATCTTCAGTGTTTGCCGTACATTTGTTATCACTGTTTGTGTGTTACATCAATGTAAAGCTAAACGCTTTAACGCTGGTACAAATTGCTATCAATAATTAGGTAGATACATCACAAGGTAACGTTAGGCTAGCTGAATCTATAATTTAACATTAGGCTGTTAACTAGCTAGGTTGCTGTCTTTTTTTGTGTTTGTAAAGTAATATCCGGTGGCATTTTCATCTCTTTTTATATGCCGTTACTGTATATGCGTAACGTTAGTTACAGTTGTAGCTGCAGGATGGGAGGTAAAGCTGCACCTTGTTAACTTCACTAGCAATGTTAAATCTAAAATGCATGAGTAGTTTCCCATGTAAAATGTATAACGTTCCTTAATGTTATGTTATAGCATTCATAACAGTATAGATCTTTTTCTTATGTTTGCTGTCTTAGCAAGGAATAAGGAACAAACGGGGGGTGGTCATTGAGGATGGAAAAGCCAAAGCAGCAACTTGGACCTGGTTTACCAACATAGATGAGGCGTTAGGGCAGTCTGCACCAGTCTAATTGCCCCGATCCAAGAGGACAATACAGGCCCAAGCACTAGTATCATCAGAAAGGAGAGATGAGAATTGTCAGTAAGGCTTCACAACTGGTCTCAAGGATTTAGATAACTGGGAATCAAACGACAGACCTAACAAAATTGTTACCCATCTATGTTCCTGCTTCCATATATTGGATAAATGGCTGTCGAAGTTATCTGCCAAAGCAAGCACCCCAGACTTAAATTTAAAAGACTACTCTGCGCAAAAGACAATGGAGGCCTGGACTTGACTAACCTGTAAAAATATTATTGAGCAGCCCAACTCTTGGATGTCCCAAGACACTGACGCTATATGGGTTGGAATGGAGCAGAATGAATTCCCAAATTAGATTCAATCCCATCCCTAAACCATAACAAATGGGGGAAAGAAGGTCGCTAATATATGAAGTAAAAACACCTTAAAAGGTGCCCTGCCACACAAAACTGTTTTTATTTGCATTTTTTTTAAATATGTTAGGTTGATATGTTTGTGTTATGTTGAATGTGAAAATGAACCTCCTCCCATCAGCTCCAGTCTCTGAAAATAAAATGGGAAGAGAAATCAGGCCAATTGCAAACGCTGGTCAGTCTGACTTCATTATCACTGAAGGCATCAAAACTATGAATGAACACATGTGGAATTATGTACTTAACAAAAAAGTGTGAAATAACTGAAAACATGTCTCCTATTTTATTTTCTTCAAAGTAGCCACCCTTTGCTTTTTGATAGTGCTGCAAACCCTTGGTGTTTTCTCAATGAGCTTCAAGAGGTAGTCACCTAAAATGCTTTTCACTTCACAGGTGGGCCTTGTCAAGGTTCATTAGTGGAATTTCTTGCCTTATTAATGGAGTTGGGACCATCAGTTGTGTTGTGCAGAATTCAGGTGGATACACAGCTGACAGCCCTATTGGACAACTGTTAGAATTTATATTATGGCAAGAACCAATCAGCTAAGTAAAGAGAAACGAGTGGCCATCATTACTTTAAGAAATGACGGTCAGTCAGTCTGGAAAATTGCTAAAGCTTTGAATGTGTCCCCAAGTGCAGTCGCAAAAACAATCAAGCGCTACAATGAAACTGGCTCACATGAGGACCACTGGAAAAGAAGACCAAGAATCACCTCTGCTGCTGAGGATAAGTTCATCTAAGTCACCAGCCTCAGAAATCGCAAGTTAACAGCAGCTCAGATTAGAGACCAGATAAATACCACAAAGAGTTCTAGCAGCAGACACATGTCTAGAACAACTGTTAAGAGGAGACTGCGCAAATTAGGCCTTCATGGTCAAATAGCAGCTAGTTATGTCTCTAAGGAGAGGCACAAAGCAGAAGAGATTTGTTTGGGCCAAGAAACACAAGGAATGGACATTAGACCAGTGGAAATCTGTGCTTTGGTCTGATGAGTCCAAGTTTGAGATATTTGGTTCCAGCCGGGGTGTCTTTGTGCGATGCAGAAAAGGTGACCAGATGGATTCTACATGCCTGGTTCCCACTGTGAAACATGGAGGAGGAGGTGTGATGGTGTGGGGGTGCTTTGCTGGTGACACTGTTGCGGATTTATTCCAAATTGAAGGCATACAGAACCAGCATGGCTACCACAGCATCCTGCAGCAACATGCCATCCCATCCCATCCGGTTTGCGTTAGGTTGGACCATCATTTATTTTTCAACAGGACAATGACCCCAAACACACCTCCAGGCTTTGTAAGGGCTATTTTACCAAGAAGGTGCTACGCCACTCACTGGACCTGAACCCAATCAAGATGGTTTGGGGTGAGCTGGGCTGCAGAGTGAAGGCAAAAGGGTCCACAAGTGCTGAGCATCGCTGGGAACTTCTTCAAGACTCTTGGGAAACCATTTCAAGTGACTACCTTGTGAAGATCATCAAGAGAATGCCAAGAGTGTGCAAAAGCAGTAATCAGAGCAAAGGGTGGCTACTTTTGAAGAAACTAGAATGTAAGACATGTTTGCAGTTATTTCACACTTTTTTTGTTAAGTACATAATTCCACATGTGTTCATTCATAGTTCTGATGCCTTCAGTGATAATCGACACAGTAATAGTCATAAAAATAAAGAAAACGGATTGAATGAGAAGGTGTGTCCAAACTTTTGGCCTTACTGTATCTCCGCCCATGTATGCTTGGAAACCGGTAGATGCTGGAGAAGACCCATGGACGCCTGGCGGGAAATTTTGTGTTGTGCACAGACTGGACAGGCTGCAATGTACTCCATGACAGCAGTTCTTATAGATGGCCACCAGAAGCGTTGTTTAACCACAAACATAGTCCTCCTGGATTCAGGATGGCAGGTGAGTAGAGATGTATGAGCCCACTCAATAACCTGGGAACGGAGCTCAGGTGGAACAAACAAACCCTCCAATGCATTATTCATCCTAGCTTCAACCTCCCATGTAACAGCCCCAACAACACAAGAATAAGGCAGAATGTTAGTAGGACCAATGGCAAAAGGATCAGGGTCAAAAAGACGAGATAAAGCATCAGGTTTGACATTCTTAGAGCCAGGTCGGTATGACAAGGTAAAGATAAATCTGGTAAAGAAAAGAGCCCACCTCGCCTGACGTGAGTTCAGTCTCTTGGCTGACCGTAGGTACTCCAGGTTTTTGTGGTCCGTCCACACTAGAAAAGGCTGTTCTACTCCCTCCAGGCAGTGACTCCACTCCTCCGGAGCAACTCAGACATATAATAGCTCCCTGTTTCCCATGTCGTGATTCCTCTCAGCTTCCAACAATTTGCGGCTAAGAAACGCACAGGGATGCAGCCTCTCATCCTGAGAGAAACGTTGAGACAGCATGGCTCCTATTCCTATGTCAGAGGCGTCCACCGCTACCACAAACTGGCGACGAGGATCCGGCAGGGCCAGCAGAGCAGCCGTAGAGAAACTTGTCTTGAGACGAGTAAACAACCGCTCCGCTGACGGAGAACACTGGAAAGGCACTTTAACAGACATGAGTTCATGCAACGGAGCAGCAACCGTGCTAAAGTTCCTAATGAACTTGCGATAGAAGTTGGCGAAACCAAGAAACTGCTGCACCTGCTTGCGGTTGAGTGGGTCACTCAACTACTGCCTCAACCCTTCTCCAAGTCCATGCGAAACTCCCTTTTCACATGGACTTGGAGAGAGCTACAATAATAACAAAAAACTGTGAGTTCTCCTGAGCTAGGCCGGACAAGGGATTCCTGAAATGGAGGGAAAGGGTGTTCATTCAAATTTACTTCTCCAACTATGTAGTGATTTAAAGAACTTAGCTGGAACATAATTGGTAGCATCTGCAATGGTTATAATAGATGATGGAAACTCTGCTAAGTAATTATATTAACAAATGGCTCCATCTTTGAAGATTTTTTTGAATTTCATTCACCACTTGGCCTAATTCATTTTTACCATATCATCAAAATTACAACAGACATTAATTCCCAAGTATCTAAACCCATTAGGAGACAACTGAAAAGGAATGTAACCCGATAGGTCAGAGCAAGTCAATTTCCCTTGCAGTAAAGCTAATGATTTTCCATAGTTCATAGCCAGAGAACCCCAAACTCATTTATTATCTGGACAACAGCTGAGACTGAGGAAATGGGATTGTTCAAAAATAAAAGAACATCTGCATACAGTGAAATCTTGTGTATTTGTCTTTTAGTTTGAATACCGGCAGCTGAGTAGCTAGATTTAATCATCTCCGCCAAAGGTTCCATTGCTAATGCAAATAATAAAGGAGATCCTTGTTTGGTACCTTTTTATTTATAGCATAAGGAGAATACATTACCCCCGTAATAGAAACTGAGGCTTGTGGTGCAGAATATAACAACTTTACCCATTCAATAAACTTGACTCTGAAAGCATACGCCTTTTTAAAGTTTTAAACAGATAATCCCACTCTATATGATCAAAGCCTTTTCAGGATCTAATGATACCACCAATGCATTACGTTTCTGAATTTTAACATACTGTAAAATACCTAATAATCTCCTAATGTTTGCATATGATTGCCTGTTTTGGACATAGCCAGTCTGGTCATGTCCCACAATTTTTGGTAAAATATAATTAATCCTTGTAGCAAGAAGTTAAATTTAAAAACAGCCTGTAAAGTTTTACAGTCTGTTTTGAATACTTATTCAAAATATACTGGTTCTTTGTTTTCCATTAGTATCACATTAATTGTAGCCAGTTATAATGATTGAGGAAGCTTTTTGATTGACAAAGAATATTTAAACATTCTAGTAATTAGGGGAGAGAGAATACCTTTAAACGTTTTATAAATCTCTGGGGGGAGACCATCTGGTCCCCGAGCCGTTCCAGATGCTAAGGTGCCAATCAACTGCTCAACTTCCATACGATAGATCCATATCACACTTAATACTATCTTCATCAGATACCTTAGGATGTTTTATACATTGAAAAAAAATCATTAATTTCATCATCTATGCCCACTTTTTTGAGGTATACAAAGATAAAATTTCAATGTTTGTATAATGCAGCTTCCCACGTTTATCCTTAATTTTATTAATAGGAAATTAAATTTATTAAAAGGAAAATTAAAACAAGTTTTTAAAAAAGAGGAGAAATGAGGAGGAGAGGAAAAGCAAAAGACAAGAGAGCAGGGAGAAAGAGCGATGTTGATTGTATTAATTGCTATATTAGAGATGGGCATTTTATAAATAAGTTAATTAAATAACCGTTTTGTCTGAGTCTTTACATTTTTGGGTGTGTATATACTAAAATATAAACTGTTTTTCAATGTCTATTTTTCCATCAAATTATGACCTGGACACAGGAAATATCTAACTGAACAATTATATTCAGATGCTACCTGTTTTAATATCTCGTTCGGTATACAAGGTTGAAAAAGGCATTCATTCAACGTGTATCTTTATTATAACATTTGTTCAAACATTACTATATGCTGTACCCATGTATGTTCAACATAAAGTGGTGATCAGACTGAGCTGTTTATGATGGTGTTGCTTCAAGATGGCAGACAGAGAAAGCTTTAAGTTAGATAGATAGATAGATAGATAGATAGATAGATAGATAGATCCCAATAAAATGGGAAATTGTCATGGTGGGGGTCCGGCTGGTCGTGAGTCTGTCCCTTTTATTCTTTTACCCTACTTCATGTGTTGTCTTGTTTTGGTTTGGTCTTGTCGCCTGCCTTGTTTGTGTTTTGGTTTTCCCTGCTCTTCCATCCGAAGCCAGCTGATCACACACCTGCCTCCCGTCACCGTAATCATCAGACACACCTGCCTCCCGTCACCGTAATCATCAGACACACCTGCCAGTCCTCACCCGCTCCCGCCGAGCACACCTGCCTGCCACCTTCAATCACTCCGGTTTATCTACCCCGGCTCCTCATCCACTCTTCACTTGATCGTCAGCTCTACTTCATGGGTGAACGTCTCAAGACTTGGAGTGTTACTCTTTGTGTCTCTGTGTCTGCGTATACTCACTCTCCCTGTGTTTCCCTTTTCAGTTCACCTCCGGCCAGCTGGCTTTGGACCCCCCCAGTCCTCCTCCCACGGCGTCTCCTCCTCATCATCCTGCTCCGCTCCTCGCACTGCAGCATCCCCGCCATCGCAGCTCCCAGTGTCCGTCTCTCCCTCTCGTCGCCATCCGGCTCCATTCCCCGTGTCTCTGCTCCTCGTGTCCTCGCCTCCTCCTCTGCCCTTGCTTCCGGTTCCTCCTGCAGCTGCTTCCCACGTTCCGTTCGTCTCCCTCGGTTCGCCGCCCACCTGCTCCCGGCGTCCATCTCCCATTCCCCCTTTTCCCTAATAAATACTTTCCCTGTGAGCCGTGCGTTTGAGTCCATCCTTCTGTCCCGTAACAGTACGATCAAGTCACTATGGACTCAGCCGGCTCACCCTCCACTCCCGATCCCTCTCCTTCCCCTCAAGACTTGGCTTTTTCTGTGGCCGCCCAGGGAGCGTTGCTCGGCCAGCATACCTCGGCCCTTACGGCCATGGCCGAGGCACTTTGCTCCCTGACCGGCGACGTCCAGCAGCTAGCCAGGCAGCTTTGTTCCCCTACCCCCTCCGTCCCCCGTCGTAGACCCCGCTCCGCCTGCTCCCCTTGCGCACTCTCGTCCGGTCAATTCGGTCCCGTCACCCCCCTCTGAAACCCCCGTGTCAACGCCTGATAAATTCTCCGGTGTGCTGGGAACATGCGAGGGGTTCTTAGTACAGTGCTCCCTGGTGTTTAGCAGACAGCCAGTAACTTTCCACTCCGACGAAGCCAGGGTGTGTTTTGTGGCGGGGCTGCTCCGCGACCGCGCGCTCTCCTGGTATGCCGCGGTGAGACAGGGGAGGCCGGACCTCCTCTCCTCATACTCCTCCTTTGAGGAGGAGATGAGGAGGGTGTTCGACCACCCCGTGCGGGGCCTGGAGAAGGCTTCCCGCCTCATGTCTCTCCGGCAGGGGGACCGCAGCGTCGCGGAGTACTCGGTTGACTTCCGCATCTTGGCCGCCGGATCGGAGTGGAACAACCAGGCCCTCCGCTGCGCGTTCCTGGCCGGTCTCAGTGACCGGATTAAAGACAGGGACCTGGATTGTCTAATCGGTGCTGCCATCGATTTGGACAATCGCATCCGGGAAAGGGAGAGGGAGCGCGGTTCTCGCGGCTCCACCTCTACCCGGGCCGGTCCGCCACCGTCTAGGGTCTCTGTTCCCCCGCCCCCGCCTTCCCAGCCACGTCCCAGCGTCCCTCCTGCTCGGTCTGTTTCCCCTCCTCCAGAACCCATGCAGCTAGGCAAAGCTCGCCTGTCCCCAGGGGAACGTGAGCGGCACCGCCTCGCGGGTCTTTGCCTGTATTGCGGTCAAGCCGGCCATTTTCTCTCCGCTTGTCCCGTCCGGCCAAAAGAGCAGGCTCGCCAGTAGCTGTGGGAGCTCTGGCGAGCCAAACCTCTTCCACACGGCGCATATTACTCGACGTCTCTCTGTCCTGGCGGGACGTCTCAGTTCCCCTGGGGGCTCTTGTTGACTCAGGTGCTGATGACAGCTTCATCGATATCGAGCTTGCCCACCAACTCTCCATCCCCCACGTCCCTCTCGACACTCCTCTACGCGCCACCAGTCTCAACGGTCAGTCCCTCGGCACCATCACGCACCGCACTCCCCCGTTACAACTCCTCACCTCCGGTAATCACCACGAGATCCTCTCCCTTCATCTCATTTCCTCCCCAGCCTCTCCCATCGTCCTCGGTTTCCCCTGGCTCGCCACTCACAATCCCAACGTGGACTGGGCGCGGCGGGGGAAGATCAGGAACTGGAGCACAGCCTGCCATTCCTCCTGCCTTCTGTCAGCGCAAGCCCCCGGTAATGTTCCCATGCTCGATAAACCTCTTAATCCTTTCCGACCTGTCTTCGGTCCCGGCTGAATACCACAATCTAGCCCTGGTGTTCAGCCGGGACCAGGCCACGTCCTTGCCCCCCCACCGTCCCTACGACTGCTCCATAGCCCTCCTTCCGGATGCTCCTCTGCCCACTAGTCGGTTGTTTAAGCTATCCGGCCCGGAGAGGGAGGCTATGGAGCAGTATATTAAGGAGTCCCTCGCCGCGGGCGTCATTCGCCCATCCTCGTCCCCGCTGGGTGCAGGGTTTTTCTTTGTGGCCAAAAAAGATAAGACCCTCCGCCCGTGTATCGACTACCGGGGGGCTCAACGCAATCACGGTCAGAAATAAGTACCCGCTACCCCTTATGGACTCTGTCTACGAGTCCCTCTCCCGGTCCACAGTGTTCACCAAATTAGACCTTAGAAATGCCTACCACCTGGTCCGGATTCGGGAGGGGGACGAGTGGAAGACAGCATTTAACACCCCACTCGGCCACTATGAATATTTAGTGATGCCTTTCGGCCTCACCAATGCACCTGCTGTGTTCCAGGCTCTGGTCAATGACGTGCTTCGTGACTACCTCCATCGCTTCGTCTTTGTGTACCTGGACGACATCCTGATCTTCTCCCGTGACCCAGTCCAGCACACAGAGCATGTCCGGTTAGTGCTGCAGCGGCTCCTGGAGAACCGGTTATTCGTGAAGGCCGAGAAGTGTGAGTTCAGTGTTTCTTCAGTTCAGTTCCTTGGTTTTATCATTGAGTGCGGGCGGTTGCGGGCTGACCCTGCTAAGATTAAAGCCGTGGTCGACTGGCCCACTCCCACATCTGTCAAACAGTTGCAACGCTTCCTAGGTTTTGCAAACTTTTATAGACGGTTTATACGCAACTACAGCTCCGTAGCCGCTCTGCTCACTTGACTCACCTCACCTTCCGTCCCCTTTACCTGGTCTCCAGAAGCCGCCGCAGCCTTCTCCCATTTGAAGTCCCTGTTCGCTTCCGCCCCTATCCTCTCTAACCCCGATCCTGCCCTTCAGTTTGTTGTGGAGGTGGACGCCTCAGACGTGGGAGTGGGGGCCATCCTGTCCCAGCGCTCCCCCTCAGATCACAAACTTCATCCATGTGCTTTTTTGTCTAAACACCTCACTTCCTCAGAGCGGAATTACTGTGTGGGGGACCGGGAGCTTTTGGCTGTCAAGCTGGCCTTGGAGGAGTGGAGACACTGGCTGGAGGGCGCCCAACAACCCTTTCTCGTCTGGACCGACCATAAAAACCTTGCTTACATCCGCTCCGCCCAGAAACTGAACGCACGCCAAGCCAGGTGGGCCCTGTTTTTTACTCGCTTCTGCTTCACCTTGTCCTATCGTCCTGGATCCAGGAACACCAAGCCCGACGCCATGTCCCGCCTCCATTCCTCGAGCAACCCACCGGAATACATCCTCCCCCGTTCCTGCCTGGTGGCCTCCCTGGTCTGGGAGGTGGAGTCCGCCGTCGGCCCTTGCCCAGGCCACCGACCCGGACCCCGGTACCGGACCTGCTGACCGCCTCTACGTCCCCCCGAGTGCCCGTTCCCAGGTCCTGCAGTGGGCACACGCCTCCCGCTTTAGCTGCCACCCCGGCAGAGCCAGAACACTGTTCCTGCTCCGCCAACGGTTCTGGTGGGACACGGCGGAGAAGGATTGCCGGGACTTCGTGGCTGCCTGCGAGGTGTGTGCCCGCGCCAAACCATCCCATCAACGGCCCGCCGGTCTGCTCCGTCCCCTCCCGGTCCCCGGTCGGCCCTGGTCTCACATCGCCATAGACTTCGTCACGGGCTTGCCCAACTCCCAGGGTAATACGGTAATCCTGACCGTAGTAGACCGGTTTTCGAAATCCGTCCATTTCATCCCCCTGCCTAAGCTGCCTACGGCCCTAGAAACCGCCAAGCTCCTTGTCCATCATGTCTTCCGGCTTCACGGCATACCCCTGGATATCGTCTCCGACCGGGGACCACAGTTCACCTCACAGGTGTGGAGGTCCTTTGGCCGAGCCCTCGGAGCTACCGCCAGCTTGTCATCGGGTCATCACCCCCAGACCAACGGACAGACCGAGCGGGCCAACCAGGACCTGGGAGCAGCCCTCCGGTGTGTGGCGTACCGTATCCCATCCTCCTGGTGTAGTCATCTGCCGTGGGTGGAGTACGCTCATAACTCCCTGCCCAGCGCTGCTACTGGGATCTCCCCCTTTCAGTGTGCCCTGGGATTCCAACCGCCCCTCTTCCCAACCTTGGAAAAAGAAGTGGCGGTCCCTTCGATTCAAGCGCACCTTCGGCGGTGCCAACGGGTGTGGCGAGAGGCCAGAGCTGCACTGCAACGCACCGCATCTCTCAACAAGCGCCTGGCCGACCGCCACCGGAGACCAGGCCCCGCTTATCGGCCCGGCCAGAAGGTGTGGCTGTCCTCCCGAGACCTCCCACTTCACACTTCATCCAAGAAGTTCACGCCACGGTTTGTGGGCCCCTATGAGATCGAAGCTGTCCCGTCTCCCATCCCATCTCCAGGTCCACCCTGTGTTCCACGTGTCTCGGATCAAACCAGTTACCACCAGTTCCCACACCGTCCCAGTGGCAGTGCCTCCGCCCCCACGGATCGACGGCCACCCGGCCTACACGGTACGCCGCCTCCTGGACGTGCAACGTAGAGGACGAGGATACCGGTACCTGGTGGACTGGGCCGGCTACGGCCGGCTGGATGAGTTCTACAGGGTCCACCCGCACAAGCCTGGCGGTCCGCCCGGAGGCGTCCGTTGAGGAGGGGGTACTGTCATGGTGGGGGTCCGGCTGGTCGTGAGTCTGTCCCTTTTATTCTTTTACCCTACTTCATGTGTTGTCTTGTTTTGGTTTGGTCTTGTCGCCTGCCTTGTTTGTGTTTTGGTTTTCCCTGCTCTTCCATCCGAAGCCAGCTGATCACACACCTGCCTCCCGTCACCGTAATCATCAGACACACCTGCCAGTCCTCACCCGCTCCCGCCGAGCACACCTGCCTGCCATCTTCAATCACTCCGGTTTATCTACCCCGGCTCCTCATCCACTCTTCACTTGATCGTCAGCTCTACTTCATGGGTGAACGTCTCAAGACTCGGAGTGTTACTCTTTGTGTCTCTGTGTCTGTGTATACTCACTCTCCCTGTGTTTCCCTTTTCAGTTCACCTCCGGCCAGCTGGCTTTGGACCCTCCCAGTCCTCCTCCCACGGCGTCTCCTCCTCATCATCCTGCTCCGCTCCTCGCACTGCAGCATCCCCGCCATCGCAGCTCCCAGTGTCCGTCTCTCCCTCTCGTCGCCATCCGGCTCCATTCCCCGTGTCTCTGCTCCTCGTGTCCTCGCCTCCTCCTCTGCCCTTGCTCCCGGTTCCTCCTGCAGCTGCTTCCCACGTTCCGTTCGTCTCCCTCGGTTCGCCGCCCACCTGCTCCCGGCGTCCATCTCCCATTCCCCCTTTTCCCTAATAAATACTTTCCCTGTGAGCCGTGCATTTGAGTCCATCCTTCTGTCCCGTAACAGGAAATTACTGTGTAGCAAAATCAGTCACATAGCACAGAATATGAAATAAATGAGATACTAGGATACAATATACTTCCATACAATTTACATGAAATAACAGGATAAAATACAAGAACATATATTTGAATATATGCAAGTTGAGAATAATGTGCAACTGCTTAACCAGTATGATAAAATGTAAATAGACCAATTGTGCAGATTGCACTTAGGGCAGTATTGTGGTGTCTCAGAGTCTTATCTAGTGCCCAGTAATGACGTGTTACAGTGTTATTTCCTGTAGCGGTCCGTGCGACATCGAAGCTGTCGGAGCCTCTTGGAGAAGCTGTTCCTCTGTTGGACCAGTGTGGGGGGTGGAGAGGGTGGTGGGGGGTTATCCATGATAGATAACAGTTTGTTCAGTGACCTCCTCTCCACCACAGCTTCAATGTGTCTTGTCTGCAGCCGATCACGTAGCCAGCCATCCTGATCAGTTTGTTTAGTCTGTTTGTGTTGCTGGCTCCAATGCTGCTGCCCCAGCAGATAGCGGGGAGGGGGAACAGAGCGCTGGCCACAACAGACTGGTAGAACAAGTTTAACATCTTACTGCACACATTGAAAAATCTCAGCTTCCTCAGGAAATAGTTTGCTGATCCCCTTCTCGTAAACAAAAGTGCTGTTGATCTTCCAGTTACAGCCTGCTGTCGTTGTTGACACCCAGGTATCTGTACTCCTTCACCATGTCCATGTCTCTTCCCAGGATGCAAAGGGGTTGCTGAGCCGCTCCCTTCCTCCTGAAGTCAATCACCATCTCACCATCTCAGTAGGTGATTGTTCAGCAGTAGGTGATTCTTATCACAAAGTCATCCACCAGCGCTCTGTACTCTCAGTCCTGTCCATCCCTTATACACCCAACAACTGCAGAGTCATTAGAAAACTTGTCACTGTAGGTGACATGACATGAGTTGTACTGGAAGTCTTTGGTGTGTAAGGTGAACAGAAAATGAGACAGCACAGTCCCCTGTGGAACCCCCTTACCACTCACCACCACATCAGACAGAACACGGTCCAGACGGACAAACTGTGGTCTGTCTGTCAGGTAGTCAGTGATCCAGGAGACTGGGGACGCACCGACACCCATCACCTAGTAGCAGTAGTTGGATGGTGAATGCACTGGAGAAATCAAGCTTGAAGTGCCTGTGGGGGAAGAGGAAATGTGCTGTAGTGGTAGTGTGGGGGGAGTGGGCTGACTGCAGGTATGAGGGATGACTACAGGGGAGTGAGGGGGGAGGTGTGGGAACAAAAGAGGGGGAGAGGAGGCAATGAGGGGGTGTAAGGGGTTGGTGGAGTGGTAGAGGAAGCAGGGGATGGCTGGGAGCTAAACTGATTGAAGTAATGTTGTGCCTGGTGTTTGTCATCTTCTCCCCGCACACCCGTTGATCTCCTTCATCCCTGTCCACACCTCCCTCATGTTGTTCTGTTGGAGACTGGCCTGCAGCTTCTTCCTGTAGGTGTTTTGGCACTCCCTCAGTTTATCCTGCAGTTTGGGCTGTACTTCCCTTAGCTCCTGTCTGTCCCCAGACTTAAAAGCTTTCTTCTTCTCATTAAGAAGGACCTTCAGGTCACTGGTGATCCACGGCTTGTGATTTGGAAAGCACCATGCAGTCCGGAAGGTCATGGTGGTGTTTTGACAGAATTTAATGTATTCTGTGATACATTCAGTTATGTGATTGATGTCCTCCCCATATGGCTCACAGAGCACGCCCCAGTCTGTAGACTTCAAGCAGTCCTGCAGTGCTTCCTCAGCCTCCTGAGTCCACCTCCTCACAATCCTTTTGTGGACAGGCTGCCACAGAACAAGAGGAACATACTTAGTAGACAGCAAGACAAGGTTGTGATCTGATTTGCCAAGGGGGAGGGCAGTGGCACTGTAAGCATCCTTTGCATGTGCATAGAGGAGGTCCAAAGTTTTATTGTCTCTTGTGGGGCAGTTATTATATTGTTGAACGTGCGCTAGGGATTTGTCCAGAGAAACAGTGACAACAATGAAGGCATTGGGCTTCTGCGTCTGGAGTCATGAGAGTGGTGTGAATGACATCAGCCGCTGCCTCCACATCAGCAGATTGTAAGTGCATTGTAAGCAGCGATCACTATGGTGGACGTAAACTCCCTCGGTAAATGGTACGGACAAAACCCCACAGCCAGCAGTTCAATGTCCGGGCTACGTTCCTTCACATTCACCTGTCCGGGGTTGCACCACTTTTCACTCACATACAGTGCAACCTCCCCTCCATTCTTCTTACCGCTTTCTATAACGTCCCTGCCCGCCCGAACCGTCAAAAACTGGGTACTGCCACACTATAGTCCGGGATGTGCGAGTGCAGCCATGTCTCGGTAAAACACAGTAAGCTGCACTTGCAGAACTCCCTCTGGGTTTTGATGAGCGCTGCAAGTTCGTCTGTCTTATTCCCCAGACACCGTACATTCTCCCTAATGATCGCTGAGATGACAGGCTTATGTTTTCGTCTTCTTTCCCTACGTTTTATTCCTCCTCTGCAACCCTGGCGTCTCCTTTGTAGTTCCTTCGGGATTTCAGGTTTGGCTCCTGGCAGCAGCACAGGCCAACACAGCGCTATCAGCTGATTGCATGTGTAAACAATAGCCCCGCTGCCTTGTGCATAACACACAATTACAAAAGACGACCAAAGTAAGAATAAAACTAAAAGAAAAGTTCCAAAGTTGACAGGCGCCATCTTCAACACTTAACAACCAAAAAATTTTTAAATAAAGTGACAAAAAACAAATGTCCTGGTCCAGGTTTTTAAAAGTGTTTTGTGGTGGTATTGAAACAACACCCTCAACTGCGGTCCATGTTTTTTTCAAGCAGACAGTCAATGAAGTCCTCAGTGTTGATAAGGTTGCAGTCCAGTTTAGCTTTCTTAAACATGTGTGTAACCAACTTGGGCATGATTACCTTTACGGACATTTTGTTTCTTGATGTCTTTGCTGTTGAATCCTCACACACCTCTAGTGACTGTGTTTGTGTGATGTGTGTTGGTGCCAGTGATTGATTTTCCAATTGCTCTAGACCTTCTCGACTGTGGGCGCAGACCTTAGTGTTCAGCCACCATCTCAGCATTCTCAGGAAACTCCACATTTTGTTCTTTATGTCAGCATACAAGTCAGGATGTATCCTGTGAGATGCCTTCGCTCTAATTGGATCTGGGACAATATTGGGCGCCATCCCAAGTGAGATGTGACTGGAGAGATCACAAAGTGCTGTGTGAATGTCATGTCTTTACCACTGGAAATCTTTGAGCTCCCGGAATACAGTGACCTCATTTTGATGGTGTGCTTTTCACCATGCTGTGGCTGAAACAGAGCGTCATCTAGGAGTGACGACACTGACAACCTGCTTTCAACTTTGGGAGTCATGGTGGAATTTGGCCTTCGGTTGCACCGGCATACAATGACTCCAACTTTTGACGAAGCACTTAGCAAAAAAGGCTTTGATCTTAATTCTAATTTTTCTTTATAGACAGTTTTGGTTTCGGCTTCTGTTCTGCAGCATCTGTCTTTTTCAAACTCTTGGCAATTGACTGAGCAAGGTCTTTTGCAACAGTTAAAATCTCCTGAGAGCTTTTAGATTTCAGCTGCTCATACTCTGGCTCTGGCACTACATTCAAAAGAGGTTCAATGATCTTACTCAGCTGTCGTTTGGTGAGACCTCCGGGGTTTCTGTTTCCATAGTTGTGCCTGAAACTGGTGACAAAGAGCGGATATCAGTGTCAATTTTTATCTTCCACAATTATTTTTTCCGTGGAGGGCGGCCCGGCTTTGTTTCTCACTATGTGGTCTACTAAGTTTTCATCTTGGCTGTGATCAACTTCAACATTTTGCAGGTATGGCGAACCATGGCATTTAAACTGTTCCAGGAGGTGATACTCATTATGTCTGATTCTTCAGTAGTAGTAGTAGTAGAGATGAAAAACTTTGCTACCTCTATAGCAACCAAGTTTGTCAATGATTTTGAACTGACACACAGGACTTGGTTCTCAACATCCAAAACCTTGCCAAAACTCTGAGAGTTTGCAGCAGATACTGGACAGAACATTCTCCTCAGACAGGACTCCATTTTTGCTCCTAGTCTTTAACAAGGCTTTTAACAGTTATCTTATTATGTCCAAAAGTAGTTCTGACAACATATCTTCAGTGGTATGATAAGTAGTGCCTAAATTCAACAGCCCCCATTGTGTCATACTGTTAGAAAAGGATTCGACCGCTGGGAGAATAACTATTGAGAATAATCTATTTTAATCTCTTGTCTTCAGTCTTTGGTGTTCCTGGGCTAGGCATTACTGTATTATTGTTTTCAACTTCCATGGTTGATTTGGTTGGCCAAGCTTAGGGGCTCAAAATATACTTATGGGACGTTTTTTGTAAATTTTCCTCCGTTTTCCACCCAGTTAGGGACATGGTAATCACAAAGTTTTAAAAATGTACAAGTGAAACAACACTGAACTTTTCTTAGATATAATGTGCCCCTTGTGCTATGATAAGTGTCCTTCTCATTGCATTAACAGTTTTGATTTTATGAAGAGTATATATCTTGAGTATTAAGAATCTGTACTTTTTTTGGTCCCCATTTTTCTCTAGTATGGGGAAGTTAATCAATTAGAAATACATGTACAGTTGTGTTCAGAATAATAGCAGTGTGTTTAAAAAATGAATAAAAAAAAGCTTTTAATTCCATAATATCAATGCATTTGACACACTGCACATTCTATTCCAAATCAAAACATGACCAAAATTGCTCAAGTTTGTGTTCTACCTTTACAGAAAGTGAAGAAAAAATAATATTAGGCTGTTCAAAAAAATAGCAGTATTTGCATTTTTCTTTACAAACTCAAACATTTACTATATAAACTGAAAATGTCTCAAGGGTTTGCTTTACTTTGAATCATCATTACCATTATTTCTGAGAACTGCTTCCCATCTGTGTTGCATGGAGTTGACCAACTTCTGGCACCTGTGAACAGGTATTCCAGCCCAGGACGATTGAACCAGATTCCACAATTCCTCTCCATTACTGGATTTTGCCTCAGAAACAGAATTTTTTATGTCACCCCACAAGTTTCTAAATTGATTGGGCTGGCTACTCCATAACATCAATCTTGTTCCTATTGAACTAAGACTTTGCTCGCTTGCTGGTGTGTTTTGGGTGATTGTCTTGTTGAAAGACCCATTTCAAAGATATTTCCTCTTCAGCATAAGGCAACATGACCGCAAGTATTTTGATGTATTGAAACTGATCTGGCTTGGCTGGCTACAAAAAGCGTTTACAAGCTGTAATACTTGCCAAAGGGGCAGTACAAGGTGTTAACTCTGCAGGGTGTCCAAACTTTTGCAGACACCATTTTTTTGTTTAAAAGCGTAAATGACTGAAATTAAATCTAACTTTGTGTGACATATTATACGAATGTCTGATCTGTCATTTCATGCCTTTGGGAGATTTTTTTCCTATCACTATTACTTTGTAAACCAAAGGCTGATAAAACTTTAAAAGCTTTACCACTGCACGTAGAGAGGGCCAGGTGGCATTGAAGTCCAGTCCTTGCTTACAAGTTGCTCTACTATCTCCTAATTTCAAGATTATATGATGTTGGCAGGCTTTTTTACAAGAACCAAGATAACAACACACTGGATACAACTCTTGGATTAAAACCCATAGAGGTTCATAAAGGTGAAATTGTTTTACTGCTTTTACTGCTTTCTTTTTAATAATTTTAATCACAATACAATTTCAAATGAATGACTCGATCAATGCTTTTTATTGTAACTGCCAGGTATTTCTGCTGTCTATTTCTTTATACTGAACTCTAAGCAGCCAAAGAATAAGTCCCAGTGGATATGTAGTCTGTGACAAATAGTAGCATTGATGCCTCTTCATGAGCCACAGTCATGTCTGGAGGGTAATGAGGCTGGCAATTCCCCAACTTTAGATTGTTGTGTTGTTTTAAGTGTAGTTTGTACCTGCACGGGTGTCTTCCACTGACCCCGAAACAGCCTGGCGGAGGAAAGAGAACTCTTCCTTCTTGGAGGATTAATTAAGAAAATTAAAAGCCAAACTCGTGTGACTTCAAACAGATTAGAATATGCATGTGATTAATGGGTCAGCTGAGCCCCAGGTTTGTGATAAAAGACCTTCCGGTCTATGAACGGTGTTGTCTCAGATGAAGTCTACCTGGCAGAGCTCCAGTTCCTGCATATCCAATGTTTTGCCTGGCAGTGTAGAAACTGGCACTGACTCTGTTCATGCCCATGTAGCACACACTCAAACAGATACATAGAGGTTTTTATTTGTTCTGGCTAATTTAAATTTAACTGCATGACTGTAAATAATTGTACATAATTGTGAAATATAACTGTAAAATGACAAATTGCTATGTTCAGGGTTTTTCCTGCAAAGAGAAAGTTTTGGCGACCCTCAAATTAGTTTTAGCCAGCCGTAAAGGAAAGTCACAAGCCTAAATGTCTGATTTTCAGCAGCCAGCATCCCTCTCATCCACAGCCCCTACATGCGGCTGCCGATGCTATGACAGGATCTCAATGCTCTGCTGTATAGCACTAAAAGGATCTCTGTTTGCAATATCAGGCTGTACTGAACTCTCCCATTCTGCCTTGGGTGACCGGCGGGCAAAGCGAGAAGCCACTGCCCTGAGCGCGAGCTCTCGCCTTCTGACTGCTGTCTGTCTGCGCAGCGGGCTGCCCCACCGTCTATCAGTAGTAAATTGAAACAATTTGATTAACTTGCGAAAACGTCTCATAACTGCATTAAACAGCAGTCCAATTCTGTGTTTTGGTACAGCTTTTTACCACCTGATGCAAGCCTTACGGGTGTAGGTCTATGCATGAAATGATATCGGCATTGACCTTCCCCCCTGAAAAACCTGCAGAGGCATCGGCATATTGCTCTCTCCCTCTTCTAAGCAGTTAAACTTTATTGCACGCTATGGCACTTAAATTTGCAATTAGTCTCCGCTTCACACGCATTCCGAACCGTAGGGGCAATCCGTTGCACTTCAGTATCACTGAGAATTT